>BHFT01064966.1:0-16661 GCA_004320025.1 Laticauda laticaudata | reverse complement strand
TTTCTTAATTCTGTCCTCATATTGCATTCATCATCTGTTTGAATATTTTCAATTATCTCATCTGTCTTTCCTGTTCTTTGCTCGAAATTCTCCGTTCTCTTTTTCAATATTTTCCCTTCTCTTTTCAATATTATCTGTTTTTGCTTGTATCTTTTTAATCCTTGCATAATCATCTGCAGTGTCACTTCCTTCTCCTTGTCCAGTTGCAGCATCATCTGTATTGATCGTTGTCCTCCAGATGGTGAGGAGGAAGAAGTCAGAATTGAAGAAGCTGAGGGCTGGTATCTTTCTGATCCTCTTACAATGCCTGAAAAGAAAAACGGGAAGAAGCAGGAGCAGACAAACTGCCACTTCAATAAAAAGTAAAAATAAAAAAATAAAAAAGGGAAGGCAAAGATCTTCAGACACTTTTGTACCTTAATCCAATTGGTTCCAGTTTTATAAAAGGAAAAAGAAAAAGTGTAAAATGAAGAAAGGATGAAAAAATTAAAAAAATAAAAAAATTAAAAAGACAGAAATCTGTAATATTCCCCTTGCTAAAAAGATAGAACAAAAAGAGAAAGGGGGAGAAAAAAATGTAATCTAATTCCTGTATGAAAAGGCTAAAGTCCAAATATAAAAATCCAACTGAGGGGAAATTAAAAAAAAAGGAGGGATAAAATGCTATTCTGTCAGTAGTAAAGCACTGCCACTAAATATCCAAGGCTCTTTACTAAATCAAAACAGAATTTCCAGTTCTCTTTTTCAAGGTCACTTCAGACTTCTTTCTTTCAATTTCAAGTCCGACTCTGGCTATCAATTAGTTTCACAGAAGAGCACCTGATAAACACATCTACATGCTCTTCCTACTATCTTTTCAGTGAAAGGATCAGAGTCCTGAATATAACACCAGATGTATCAACAAGTAAGAAAGAAAGAAAAAACAATTTATCCAAGCATACAGGTGGCAGTGTAACTTATTCCCTTCCTTTTCACTTCCCCTGCAATATTTAAGCCCAGTAATAAATTGAATATATATATATATTATATAATATATATATATATATATTGTAGTGCTTTTAAAGTTGTAACAACGTTTCAGCAGAATCTCATCTGCCATCATCAGGCCTTCTGTATTGAGTTTGATGTGGGTCAGGGTCTCACAGCCGTTGTGTTTTAAATTTGAGGCTAGCCTATTATTGTGGCAGGATGTTTTTTTCACATCCTGATTGGTTGGGAGTCTTGGTCTGTGTTTATTGGACGTTGGAGTTTGTTTGATTGGTGTTTCTGGTTTCTTCTGTCTGTTTTGTGGCTTTGATTGGCTGGCAACACTGTGTTCCTGTATTGGAGGCTTTCAGTGCAGCTTGGCTTCGTGTGAAAGGATGGCTATTATCTATTAAGGAAGCTAGGTTTCATCTGTGTGCCTTGGTGGGGGGGTGTTTGAGCTGGAGGCATCAGAGGGAATCTGTTTGTGTCCAGGTGTTTGCCTGGCTTGTGGGTGGAGATCTTTCTATTTGAGAGTGCAGGCTTCCAAATGATTAGACAGTCTGGTGGAATCATCTCTTCTATTCATGCTTTCAGGTCTTTTTTCAATCTCTATGGCTTCTTTAATAATTCTGTAGCTGGGGTTTTCTATATGGCTTGGGTTTTGGTGCCAATTGAAGTATGTTGTGACCTGTGGTTTCATGTGTTGGACTAGTGAGGAGGTGTGTTCCAGCTTTTTTACTGCATTTTTGTGTTCATTCCAAGGGTGGGTACTTATTCTTCTATTGGGTCTGTCCAATGTATGTGGCCGGGCATGATGCACAGGGAACTTCGTATAATGCCTTGGTTTTCCAGGTCAATTTGTCTTTGGGGTTTTTAAAGGATGGGCTGCTATTTTTTTGTCTGTTTGAAGGCAGCCTTGATGTGTGATGCCTGTGTGTAGCGTTTACTGATTTTGTCTGTAAGTACCTCTTATGTGAGGACAGGACAAGCTGTTCCATAGGTCTGTTGATCTTCTAGGTCTCTGTTATGTCTTGGTGTGTTTTTGTGGATCAAGCTGGTTGATTTTGTTTTTGTGGAAGCCGTTGGCTGTGAATACTTAGTCAGGGTGCATAGTTTCAGTCTTTTATATGTGTCTTGTCTGCCAGGCGTTTGTCTTTGGTAATTAGTGTTTTTGGCCATGGAATTTATCTGTGCTGGGTGGTGGTGGGATTGGGCGTTGAGGTCGCGGTTGGTGTGTGTTTCTTCTTGGTATACGGTGCGTCCCAGTGTGCCATCTGTTCTTTTGTAAGATTTAGTACATCTAGGAATGGTAGTTGTCTGTTTATTTCCATTTCCATGGTGAACTTGATATTGGGGTATTGTGCTGTTTAGGTGTGTTATATTAAAAAAAAAAAACAAATATATATTATATATATATGTATATAATATATATATAAATATATATATATATATATATAGTATATATATACAATACATACATACATACATACATACATACATATATATATATATATATATATGTATCCCACGTCATTGTAGTGCTTGTTAAAGTTGTAGCAACGTTTCAGCAGAAATCTCATCTGCCATCATCAGCTTCTGTATGGATGTGGGTCTCACAGCTTCTGGTTTCATATTCGAGGCTGGTCTATTCTGATTGGCTAGGAGCCTGGGTCTGTGTCACTGGAACTTGGAGTTTGATATGATTGGTGTTTCTGGTTTCTTCGTCTATTTTTGTGGCTTTGATTGGCTGGCAAACTCGTGTTCCTGTGTGCCAGCCAATCAAAGCCACAAAACAGACAGAAGAAACCAGAAACACCAATCAATCAAACTCCAAGTCCAGTGAACACAGACCCAGGTTCTAGCCAATCAGAATAGACCAGCTCGAATTTGAAACCAGAAGCTGTGAGACCACATCCATACAGAAGCCTGATGATGGTGATGAGATTCTGCTGAAATTGTTGCTTCAACTTTAACAGCACTACAATGACGTGGGATAATACCCGAAGGAAGCTAAACAGCACACACGAAGCTTAAAAAAACCATATATATATATATATATATATATATTTATATATATATATTATATATAATATATATATATATATATATATATATATATATATTCATTTTAAAAAAAAAAGAAAAAATAGAAATCCAGTTTAAAAAATTGAGAAAGCTTTTACAAAAAACCCAAGTTCCAATAAAAGGAAAAAAAAACTTCAGGTTTAATTTGTGCTTAATCTCGCCGCTTAAACACTTTATCTTCACTTTTAAATTTTACTTTTAGTCTTTTAAGGTGCTCTCTCCAAAAAATAGTAAGTGGAAAAATTTATCTCACCAACCGAAACTGACACACTTCTTTCCAGCTTTCTTCCATTCCAGAGCTCTCCCAGCTTCAGCAGCTTAAATGGCTGCCTGTCTGCTGCGGGAAAAAAGGGCTTCTCCTGGATCTACCAGGTTCTCGATGTCCGGTTTAGGTCTATGGGGACCGTCCTGCAATGGAGATTTCAGCGGCAATCTTGGAGCTTCAAGATTGCATGATGTACTGCTGCAATGGCAACTCCGCCCTCCAAACAATGGTTATTTTCAATTTCAATAATATTTGGGATGTTATTCCAGGTGTCAGTCTAAATATTAAACTCTTATTACTCTGTTTTCCATGATTTTATTTGTAGATCTGTACTTTTCTGCATAAGTGCTAGTGTATGTAACGTCTTCTGAACTCCATCATGCTTTTTTTTCATAATTAGCCTGTCCAGTTCTGCCATGCCTAGTTATTATAAAATCACTATTTGATCCCTATTTTAGCACAATAAACATTTAACAAACCAATTTAACAAACCACAATAAGCAAACCAATCGTCTCCATTTTTACCTTGGTGATATTTATGCCTAGTGCTTTTCCTTGGGCAGCAAAAACCTCCTCCTATTAATTTTTTTAATGTACCACTCTTAAGCCATTACCATAATCTTTCATTCCCTCATTTTCCTTCAGTGTCTGTATTTTTTTAAATGCCCACAATAAACTTTAGTTTTCCAATGTTCTAATACTATTTCAAGCTGTTCATTTTGTTTTTATACTAGAAAGGACAATCTGCTTACTGTAATTAAAAATAACAAATGGGGAAGAAAAATAATTAACTAGTTTGATGGGAAGAAAAGAATCTTTTCAATTCTCTATAAGAAATCTGCATGTGGAGAAGGCGGAGCTTCGTCTCGGTGCTACAGCTGCGATCTCGGGGCTCTGAGATCGCAGCTGATATTTTCGCCCCTGGTCGNAATTCTTTATAAAAAAAAAAAAAAAGAAATCTGCATGTGGATACACAGTATAGTATTCTCTAAGCAAGACTTTTCTAGCATTATGTTGGATTATCTTTTCTCTAAAAAAAGAAGCTATAGCCTCCATAGGCGACTTTCTGAAGTTAATATCCTCCAGGTATTCTGGCCTGAAATTCTGCTAATTTTCAGCCTGAATTCTGGGAATTGTAGTCTATCCTTTTTATTTAGATCAGGCGTTCCATCCTTTAATCCCAGGAACATGCAGTTACAGTAAAGGTATTTCAAAAGAGGAAAAGTCTCCACCAGAGACTTTGGATTCTATTACAGGTAGTCCTCAACCAACAACCTCAATTGAGCCCAAAATTTCTGTAGCTAAGCAAGACATTTGTTAAATGTATTTTGCCCCATTTTATGACCTTTCTTGTCATGTAACACAGTTGTTAAGTGAATCTGGCTTCCCCATTGACTTTACTTGTCAGAAGTTTGCAAAAGGGGAATCACATGACCCCAGAACACGGCAACAGTAATAAATATGAATCAGTTGCCAAGTGTCTGAATTTTGGTCACATTTATTTATTTATTTTATCAAGCAATTATAAGATAACAAGTATAAGTATAAACATAGTTATGAATTCATGAAATAGATGCATATAAGAAAAAAATAATAGGATAGGGACAGTAGGCATTTTGGTGTGCTTATGCATGCCTCCTACAGACCTCTTAGGAAAGGGGTGAGGTCAATAGTAGACAATCTAAGGTTTCAGTTTTGGGGGTTTGGGGAAGAAACCACAGAGTCAGGTAGAGTATTCCAGATATTGACCACTCTGTTGCTGAAGTCGTATTTCCTGCAATCAGGTTTGGTGAGGTTTACCTTGAGTTTGTATCTATTGTGTGCTCTTGTATTGTTATGGTTGAAGCTGAAGTATTCATTGATAGGTAGAACATTGCAATATATAATTTTATATACTATACTTAGATAGGACCGAAGATGGCGTAGTTCTAGGTTGTCTAGGTCTAAAATTTCAAGTCTGGTGGCATAAGGTATTCAGCAATGAGTAGAGTGGAGATCTCTTCTTGTGAAATATTTCTGTATTAATATAAGATACGTAATGCAGGTTCCAGACTGATGAGCTGTTTTCAAGTATTGGTCTAGCAAATGTTTTGTATGCTCTAGTTAGCAGTGTGATATTACCAGAGAAAAAGCAGGATTAGGTTAACAACTCTTAATGCCTTTTTGGCTATTTAGTTACAGTGGGCTGTGGCACTTAGATCATTAGAGATGAGTATTCCAAGGTCCTTGACCATGGGAATGCTGCAGCTAAGTGCCATTGTGCCATTGTAACTTTGAACTGTCACTAAACAAATTGTTGTAAGTCAAAGACTACATATATTACATGGGATGGTAATTCTTTTTCCCTGAAGCCAGTGGAGAAGCAGAGTTGGGATAGTTCCCAGCTGCAAATGAGATGGCCTTGATTACTTATTCATGCTTGCAGCAGGGAATCTGTGCTTACTTACATGTTCAGTGCTTCTGAACACAGTGCACAGCAAAACTTAAAATTGTGATTTACATCTTTCAGCTAAAGTGATAAATATCCTAATTTAGAACAGGGACTATCTCAAGGCTATAGCTCTGCAGTTGCAAAAAGAAAAGATAACATATCTGAAATCTCATTAATTATCACAGTGACATGCAAACACTAAGTTGCAAGCTACTTTCAAGTAGATAAATACAGCATCCAAAAAATCAAAGCATTTAAATAGCAATCCTCCCTGTCTTATTAGTCTCCAGATTATATTGTTTATCCAGCTTCTACTTATTGCAGGAGAAATGTTTGCAATCTCAGGAATGTGGATAAAGGCAACCATAATTAAATGGAAAACAGCCTCATTACAAGATAATAGATGCATAGGTGGATTTGGACTCCCTGCCTGGGAACTATATTATAAAGCAGCAGTCCTAACATGGATTAAAGAATGGGCTAACCTGAGAAATAAAAGAATTTTAACCCTAGAAGGGCATGATCTGGAGGCAGGGTGGCATGCCTTCATGTGGATCCCTGGAAATAAGAGTTATACCCACTTTAATAGCCACATAATCCGAAGCTCACTATTGAAAATCTGGAAGGAGTTTAAACATAAACATTATATGAAGATTCCAGGGTGGGTATCCCTCATAGAGGCAGTGATCCACCCCAATGCTTTAGAAACAGGAAGAAAGATTAGATATTACGATGTCTTAAATTCTCAAGGAGGATTAAAGACAGACCAAGAACTTACAGAGCAAGGGATGAAAATAGAGTGGTGGCCTTATATACAATTTAAGACGAGGTATAAAAAAGACATAGAAGAATTTGGAATTGAGGGAAAACGAACCAATTAGATAAAATATTAGAGGGAATGGATGAAAAATTAATTTCTAAAATGTATAATTATCTGTTAGAATTTGAAATGGTGGAAGAATTAGTTAAACATCCAGTGATTACATGGTAAGGAATGTAGGGCACAACATTAATCTGGAAGACTGGGAAAAAGTTTGGAAACAAAATTACAAAATAACAAAATTGGCTGTCTATAAAGAAAATGTGTTACCGGTGGTACCTGGCGTCCTCAAGATTAGGGAATATGTACCCAAACTTAAGTCCAACTTGCTGGAAATGAAAGCAAACAAGAGTTACCTTGTTTCACACTTGGTGGCTTTGCCCAAAAAGTAAAAAATACTGGAAAAAAATTAGAATTTGGATAAAAGAAATTACAAAAATCCAAGTAGAACTTGAGGCCAAAATATTTTTGTTGGGAATGTTAAAAGGGGATTATGCAAAAGAAATGAAATATTTAATTCTCCATATAATTACAACAGCAAGAATTGCGTTGGCACAATGCTGGAAGGGTGGCCAAATGCCGACAAATAATTTGATTATTCAGAAAGTTCTAGACTGAGCTGAAACGGATCTACTTACACAAAAACTTAGGGATAAGGGAGACTCAATACATAGTACAGCTTGGGAAAAATGGTGTAAGTGGATTAAGGATTAAAAAAACAGGGAATTAAAAGATAAGAATTTGAAAAATGAAGTGGTTAGATTAGGAGCATTTAACAAAAACAGGAACTGAATATTAGTAAAATTGTTTTCAATAAAAGATCACACCGTCTTAGTTGATTAGAAATGTATACATTTTATTTTTATGTTTATTTGTTATGTAATTGTATATTGATTTCATTTGTAATGAAAGATTGTATTCTATGTATTGTACATATTTTTCTTTTTAATCTTAATAAAGTTTATTTTTAATTAATAAAACAAAAACAAAAAGAAAGCAGCCCAATAAGAAGGATTTCCTCTAAACAAGCTAAAATTGGATTTGAGGGAACTAACATCATGCTATGAAGATTTAATTAAATGTTAATTCTTTGGCATGAGTTCAAGGGTAAATACTATGGAGCATGAAAAATTAAAGGACTTTCTTTAACGAATATTGAGCTTGATATATACTATCTCTGAAAATGCAACATGAATGTACTTTTACAGTGAGAGTTGGCAGGTCAAGCCTTCCAAAAAAAATGTAGCAATAGAAATAGGAAAAGTCTCCATGAAACTATATTAAACACATTTAAAATAAAATATATTCTAATTGCAGCAGAGGTCATCTATATACATTCCATTTCTTCAAGTATACCAAGGAAGTGTCAAGCGATAAGGATGCTTGAAAATTTGGGAAAGTCCAAATTGTTGCCCCCAATTTAGCAGCTCTTAAGTTCAACTGCATCTTTGAACATGGCTTGTTCTAGACATTTTATATTTTGTCCCAGGTTATCATTCATTCATTTTATTTTACACTGCTGCACCAATCAGGATTCATGATGATTTATAGGCACCCAATAAAGCATACAAACAATTAAAATGTATGTGAGAAGCCTCACTGAAATCAAATTGTAACCAGTATAGAACATAAATAACTGGATGGCAATGGAACTTAAGAGGTTAATTTAAAATTTAAAATGGAAAAAATTAATTAGTCACCAAATGCAGAACAGAAGATAAGGATCATTTGGCACAGAATCTGGCTAATAGCACATAGCCTTGCATTGTATTGACTTATTTGGTTAGGGAAAATTGACATCACATAATTACAATACTATTATGTACTTTATTTCAAGCATAATTGTATCTAATGTGTGGATACTTTATATGGCCCTGTGCTTGTCTGTATCATAACTAAATAGGCATTCAGTCCAAAATAGCTGCTTTTAATTTATATTAATAATACACCTTAAATAGTTTTATAACAATCTCAGTAGAATCCTAGATTGGGAATTTTAAAAAAATAAAAGAAAAAGGCAATGATAACAGGTATCCCATGATAAGAAAACCACATAGATGAGTCACCAAGAGTTGAGTTTGACTTAAAGAGGACTTTACCCTATTGTCAGTCTCAAGGGCTGTCAGTTTCAAGGTCCACATAATAACAACGGATGGTAAAATTATACTTTGCTCAAGGCAATCTAGTGGCAAAAGAATCTTTCAGCCAGAAACTGTATGAGTTTACACTGTTCCCAGCTTTCAGCTGCACAGCAGGAAGATTGCATTAATTTGTACCCAGTTAATCTTGCACATCACTATGGTTCTGGTTGGAGTAAAGAGTATGGCATTTGAGAATATTTCCTGCATTGGGCTAATTGGCAACATGGCTTCTGGGGTTTGAGAGCTGTATAAAAGTATGGTTCCTTTTTCTAAGAAAAGTAGTACAAAGGCAAAACAAACATTAATGAACCAGATCATTATTAGAATCTATCCAACTTTGTCAAAGGCTTGAGAATTAATTGCTCAAACTGTGCAATTTCACTGCTTGAGCCAAGAAATACACTAGATCCAAGGTAGCAGCATTATGTGAGTCCTAATCAAAGTCAAGCTGGGCTTGGTTCTTCTTTAATTATTGTCTAAGCTAAAAAAACTGAAGGAGATGAATTGTCCTTTCAAAACCCAAGCCCAAATTTAGGATTTGTTAAACACCATTTTCATCTTATGTGCCTTTTGTTCCTCGAAACTGAGACAGCACATGCCTTCATCCATTAAGATCCAGGATCTTCCAAGACCAATCCCTTTCTGCCAGTTCAGGCCAGTTTCTGGCTTTGAAATCTTGCATTGTTTGACAAATTTAAGACATGCCATGCACAAAATGGATGAAGTACACAAAACCGGATCAGGTAAAGCTTTTTTCTGGTAGGGTGATGAATTGTTGCTAAAATTTATTTGTTTGATATTCTGCATTTCAGCTCTTGGGAGGCAAAGCAATGATATCAGAAAAAAGGAGGTTAGTATCAGGAATTTCCATGGGTCAATAATATGAATATTAATTTTGGTATGTGGGAATGAGAATGAGAATGCTCAGGGACATATTTAGGGTGTGAGAATCCCCACTCCTGCCTGGCTGTCATAGTTCCTTCAGAAATATTTCTTTTTTTCAACAACTGTTTACTTAATATCACTCATTATCATGGATGGTAATAACACAGTGACAATCATTCTTTCAGCATCCTTCCTCATTCTTGCAATTGGTTTCCTTAAGCCCTGTCACACTGCACCAATGGATGGAAAGAGGATGTAAAACGGAGAGAAACACTTGCCATCCGTTGATTAACACGATGCATCCGTTCTGTACTCACTGCATACGTTCTGCTTCCTCTCTATCCGTCCAGCATCCGTTTACTGACGTTTCATCTGCTCAGAAAGTTTTGAGCTGCTCAAAACTTTTGAGCGGAAAATGTATCCAATTCGTCGTTCTGCGCATCCGCTACGCATCCGCTATATCCGCTAGGCATCCACTGCACATCCGCGCAACTCCATCCGCTCCAGCGGTAAACGGACGCAGGGAGAAAGCGGAACGGACGTGGAATGGATGCAGAATGGATGCCTAGCGGATGCAGCACGGAAACAAAGCATTTAAAACGGAAAAAACGTTCGCAGAGGGGACCTATCTCGGATATTAAGGATGTCTAGAGGATGCCTAGAGGATGCAAAGGGACACATAGGGGAAAAACCTATACTGCCTATAAAAGGGGGAGCAACTCATCTGGATCTCACTTTCAGAACAGCAGCCCTGCGGTGCAGACCTCTGCAGCCTTCATCTGACTTCCTCTTCCACAGCATCCAGTCATGTCCACCGTGGATCGTAACAAAGTCCTTTTGGCAGCCACCATCCTTCTGCAACAGTGCGAAGCCATCTACAGGCTCTGTGAACTCTACTACGGGAAGAAAAAGAGGTGGCCAAGAAGCGTCTGGGTCTGAAGATGGATCGGAAGAAGAGCAGAGGACGGACTGTACAACAAGCTGATGGTGGAGCTCAGGAATGAAGACACTCGGGCATTCCAGAACTTCATGAGGATGCCTCCAGCCATGTTTGACGAAGTTGTGCAGTGGCTGACACCAAGGCAAACACCAACTTCTGGCCCAGCCTGGAACCTGGGCTCAAGGTGGCACTCACTCTGCGCCACCTGGCCTCAGGGACCACATACACGAGCATGCAGTATGGATGGAGGGTGCCACACAACACCATCAGCATTGTGGTCAGAAGTGGGTGCAGGCCATCATCGAAGAATACATGGAGGAGCCTCCTCCAATGCCCCTCCACTGAAGGATGGAAGAAAGTTGCAGAGCAGTGGTATCAGAGGTGGAACTTTCCCCCATACCGTTGGAGCCATAGATGGCAAGCACGTGGCCTGCAAAGCGCAGCCAACTCAGGGTCCTCTTATCACAACTACAAGGGCTTCTTCAGCATCATCCTCTTCGCCATGGTCGATGCTGACTACAAGTTCATGTACATCGATGCTTCAGGCAACAGCTCATCTTCAGATGCCTAGTATACAACGCCAGTCACCTAAAGGAGGGGCTGGAACGCAACCTCATCGTGGGCTTCCCAGATCCAGACCCCCTGCCCAACGACACGCAGATGTGCCCTACTTCATCGTGGGGATGACGCCTTCTCCCTCAGAACCTACCTCATGAAGCCCTACACCTCCAAATGCCTCACTCGTGAAGAAGGATCTTCAACTACAGGCTGTCCAGGGCAAGGCGGGTGGTGGAGAACGCCTTTGGCCTCCTGGCCAACAGGTTCCAGGTACTTCTCACCACCATGCAGCATCGCCCAGAGACCGTGAGGAGGATCGTGGAAGCTTGCTGCATCCTGCACAATCTCATGCGCACCCGCTACCCAGTCTTGCAGAACAGCTCGTGGACCTCCAGCAAAGCAATGGGACATGGAGCCTGGGGATGGAGGCAAGGGCAAAACCTGATAAGAACTGAGGATGTGCAAGGCCCCAACAGAGCCTCATGTGAAGGGGAAGAAGCAACGCAACCTCCTGAAACACTGGTGCAACTCCCCAGCTGGAGCAGTGGAGTGGCAAGACAGGATGATAGATGATTAATGGATGCTTCCTTGAGGCTGTCTCATCACACGGATGAGATTGGGCCATGTATGTTGGGTGGGCCTTCAATGAACAGGGCATTTAATAAAGAGTTGTGTTTATGTTGATATGTGTGGATGATTGATTACATTGTTATTGATAATAAAGGGCCATAGGTGTGGCACCTGGGAGGGGGACCATCCAGTCCCACTATGCTTGCCACTGGAGGTTTACTATCCACAGCTATTACCCATCCAAAGTATCTGCCCATCCCAGCTATTACCCATCCCAAGGTATCCTGCCCATCCACAGCTATTACCCATCCAAAGGTATCCCTGCCCATCCCACTGCTATCTACCCATCCCACTGCTATCTTAACCCATCCCACTTGCTATCTTAACCCATTCCACAATCATGCAAAGGCTTAAAACCATTTCTAAAAGTTTCCACCAAACTTTATTAAAAAAAAGAAATGAAGCAAGTGTGTGAATCAAAAACAGACTTTATTAACAACAAGCTATAAAACAAAAATGAGTCTCTGGCACTCCTCTTGGTCGCTCAGTCTCAGGGGTGAAGGGTCCAGGTGCTGTGGAGGTGGCTGGTGCTGGAGTGCTTGTCTGATCCCCCGCATCATCAGCTCCTCCAGAAGCAGAAGCAGCAGAAGCCCCATCCCCAGAAGAGCGAGCCCGTGCTGCAGAAGCCCAGCAGAACCAGAGTGAGGGCCAGGGGGCGGGATGGTAGCCCTGTCCCTCTTGCCAGGGCTGGCAGCAGATGGCTGAGGTTTTCTGTTCTTCCCCATGGTTTTGTGGGGTTGCTGGCTGGCAGGGAGGCTGGCAGGACCCCAAGGCTGGCAGGAAGGGAGGCAGGCACCAAGGCTGGCAGGAAGGCTGGGCAGGGAGGCAGGCAGGCAGGCAGGCACCAAGGCTGGCAGGAAGGCTTGCAGGCAGGCTGGAGGCAGGCAGGCACCAAGGCTGGCAGGCAGGTATGAACCAAGGCTGGCAGGAAGGCAGCACAGCAAGGCTGGCAGGGAGGCTTGGCAGCAAACCGCTGGCAGGAGGCAGACAGCAACGGCTGGCAGGGAGGCTGGCAGCAAGGCTTGCAGCAAGGCTTGCAGGCAAGCATGCAGGCAGGGCAGGCAAGGCTGTCAATCCATCCGGCAGCAGGTCTTTTCCTCTGAATGGTGACCTGCTTCCAGCTGCTTCCCTTATATCCGCGGGGCTTATGCAATGCCCTCCTCGCATGCGCAATTAACGCTAGGCATCCATTAGGCTTCCGCTGTGCATCCGCTAGGCTTCCGCCTCTGCATCCGCTTCATCCGCTCGGTGTCCGCTCTGCATCCGCTGTATCCGTTCTGCGTCCGCTTTGCTGAGAGTCCCCGGAAGCCTTGCGGATGTGCCATCCGCTCTCATCCACTTTCCATCCTCTGGGCTTCCTCATCCGCTTTCCATCCGCCCTGCATCCTCCCGCGTCCATTCCTTTCCGTGTTATCTGCTCCGGTTATGCGCAAATTTTCGCCCCTTCTGAGAGCGGATAACAACGGATGGAACATTTTTCTCGTCCATTGTGTCCTTTTTACTAATCTTTTGCATCCGTTGGGCAATGTGACAGGGCCTTTAAATCTTGCAGTTAATAGAAAAACAGATGCAAATAAAGATTTATGTGACAGGATCTGGGTATCGAGGAGCAAATCTCCAAATTGGTGCTGGGAATCTTGGTCTTAAGGCAGAATAGAGATCATGCTCATTCAGCCCCAGATCCCATCCCTAACAACCAGATTTTTGTGAAAAAGTGGCTTTATCATTTTTATTAAAATTCTTATTAAAATATTTTTATTGAAACATTTTAACTATTAAAGATAATACAAAGTAAGTTTGAAAGAAACAAAAGAAAGAGACAAAAAATAGAAGGGATAAGTAGAAGTGAGGAAGGATAAAAATTGGAAAAGATATTTAAGGAAGTGACATTGATCATCTTTCCAACTGTTACAAACTTAATATATTCCTCCTACTTTGAAATTAAATTACACTGATCACTTCTTCCTATACCCAGCCATTTTCAAGTGGCAAATCCAGAAGTCATTAACTAATTTCTATCCATTTTCAACAAAAAGTCCAGAAAGGGTGTTCAATATTGTAAAAGTACTATATTTGTTCCTGATCAAACAGCCAATTTGTATTATTTTCTTTTATACATTGTTCTAACATTATTAATCCCTAACTTGAATTAAAATGTAATTGTAAAACTTGCTATTCATCTATGTCTTCTTCCTCCATTTCTAATTTTTTAAAGGTTCCAAAGTACTCCTATTACTGTTTCCACCAAGTGAAAACCTTTGGTCTGAAACATGATTTTTTTATTTTGTAAGCCCAGTGATAGTCTATTACCAATTTTTTTTTGCTCTTGACTTAATATTTGTATTTTATCCCTGGTATTTCTGTTTTGTTTTACAGAATCCCTGAGTTAGATTTGCTTCACCTTTCCACTCAGTTATCCTGCAAATTATTCACATTTTTCATCTCTTCTTCCATCTTTTCTTTTACTGTCTCTTTTACTGTCTCTTTGTGTTGCATTCACAAAAGCAGTCATTGATGCTGTTATTGTAGCTGTAACATTCTTTCCCAATTCCTCAAAGATCTTTTCAATAACTCAAGTGTAATCCTTTTTCTATCATTTCTATAAGTTTTAATACTTTTCTAGTAATAGCCATGTCAATAGACAAAGAAGAAATAAAAGTAAAAGAAGAGCTTTTTTTTTTATTCCCCCCCCCCTGCTTTTTCTGGATCATCAAGTCTTTAGTTCCATTCAACATTTTGTAGTTCTGCATTCAGATGGTCTTTAACAACTTCCTTTATCTTTTGTTTTGTAGAGCTAACCAATCATTTCCAATTAATCCCATGGAAATATAGATCACTTAATTGTTTCAAAAATTATTTAAAGTCAATAATTTTAAATTCAACCATCCCATCAGTTGATTTTAAAATTTCTTTGTTTAAACCAGAGATCTCCAAACTTGGCAACTTTAAGACTTGTGGACTTCAACTCCCAGAATTCTGGGAATTGAAGTCCACAAGTCTTAAAGTTGCCAAGTTTGGGGACTCTTGGTTTAAACCTTTGGTAATTTTTTGTTGTTAATTATTTTTAAATCCTTTAAATTGGTTCATCCTTAATCTGGGGTGAAGGATCACTCACTGGGTGGCTTGAGCTCTGCTCCTCTGAAGATCTCTTTAACTTTAGGATAATTGTCTTCCAAATTTATTTTAAAAGTGGGGAGGAACTTTGTTTGTGAAACCAATGTTTTTATGCACGGTGTGAGTTTGCTATCTCTTACATGGTGGCAGCTGCTGCTGGTCAGACTCAAAGAATGGCTGCAAAATCTCTTTTGATCTTGTGGGTCTTTTTATAAGAAACAGACTTTTGCAGCAAAGTGGGCAATCTCCTAGATTTTCCTTGTCTAGAGAAGCACCAGTGGCTTTCTTTGTCATGTTATCTCTGCTGTTTGCGGAGGCACAGAGCCCACAATTTCCCCCCTACCCGGAAGCTGCTTTGCAATTTAATTCTATAGAGAATTTCTAACTTCAGCCCACAGCCACCAAGGATCAGAAAAATTGGGTTTTGATTAACTTACAGCATTAATAAACTTCAATAGTGGAGCTCATATCTTAGACAACAGAGGATGAATATGACTATTATTCTATCATTTCTGTTGTTCTTATTACTATTACTACTAATAATAATTTGTACACTCTTCTCCTTCTTATGTAGCCCAGGTTATTATTTTGCCTTTCTGTCTTACAACAACATGCCAGAAGAGATTTCCCTGCATCTCAGAACATTTCACACTATAGGAGACTCAAACAACTCTCTGTTCTAATCACAAACACAAAAGAGCAAGTTGCTAATGCTTACAGATGACTGGCTGTAGGACCCTGGCAAAACCCATCAGAAAAGCACAGAAGGACTATGCCTCTAACTAATATGTCTCACTCCTTGGAAGATCTTTGATGTAGTTTTGAGCAAGGCTCAAATTAATTTAAANGTTTCAGTGAAAACTTTTATATTGCAGAGAAGCTGTACCTCTCCAAGCTGTACCTCTCCATAATCACATTCTTTTACTCTCTCAAGTGTCTAGTTTATTTGAGATTACTCTTCTGTCTAGTTTTGAGATTAGTCTTCTGTTCAAAGATACAGAAACCCAATTATAAGAATAGCACCAGCCCTCTTGATCTCACTGCTATCAGACTTCACTGATGTTCAGTGGAAATTCACAAACTTCAGTGTGATTCTATAAAGGATTGCAGCTTTAGAATCAAAAGTCTGAGCCAGAGTGAGCCTCCCTGGATATTATATCTCTACAATTAGAGGCCTACAACTCTCTTTCAGATCACTTCCATGCTAGCTCAGTAAGATGTACTGTATCCTGAGAAGATTACAAAGACCTTGACAACTGGGTTAATGCATTATTTATTTGATGAATGAATAGTGTCAGTTAATATTGGAACACTATTTAGTCTTATTGGACAAATACAATAACTGGAAAAGAGTAATGAAACTAGTTTTGGAAAAATGAAAAGTAGGAGAAACATCATTAATAGGAATACTGCAGAGAGTGCATTATTGTCATTCCAGTGAGTCACATCTGACAATATATATATAGAGAAAAGCACCAGGTTAGGGTTAGGGTTCTTGTGCCTATGATGGGAATAGCCACCATTTCTTATTTCCATGGTTTAATTGCTTATTAACAAGAGTGTTGCTAGTTACACAGTAGTCTCTATTACAAAAAGAATGTATCCTTCATTTGCAGAAAATCCTCCAATGTGTATCACTGGAACGAGTTCCTGGCTCTTGTCTCGTTATTGCATTCTGATAGGGTAATGCTTTCTGTTCCGTCTGGAAAATTCCAACAACAAAATCTTTATTAAGTTAAGCTAACAGTATCGGAACGGTTTGGCTGAAGCCGCGGCAGCCTTTTTATACAGGCTTGCCTGCCGGCTTGTAGCCAATGGCAGCTATT
>BHFT01064965.1:0-21960 GCA_004320025.1 Laticauda laticaudata | reverse complement strand
TTCCAACGGATGGCAAGCTTTTTTGTCCGTTTTACATCCTCTTTGCATCCCTTGGTGCAGTGGGACATGGGCTTAAACTTTGTTTAATGCCAGGTTTTGACCTTGGATTATAAAGCAATAAAGGGAATGTGAGTATTTACAGAATGTTACTAATCCATTATAGTCTGATCATAGTTAACTGATAACACCTGGAGATCTTCCAAAGCCCAAAAAATCCAGCCTTTTAGGCAGACTCGAGTTCTGTTCCTTTAGGCGGATAAAAATATTTTTTTTAAATTTAAGCAGCATATAAATTTGAAGACCATGACAGGGAGAAAGAAGGAAAGGGAAGAGTGGTGGTATACAGAAAGGAGTTTCAGACTCAAATATGGTAAAGTTAACATTTAAAGGGCTTAAAGGGGTTGTGTCTCTTTATGTGAAAGCAAAGAAAATGTTGGTAAGGTACATTTTTTAGTCTTAAAAGCATTAGAAGCTCCAAAATACCATGCTGTTGCTTCATAAATATCAAGGGAATTGTGAGTGTGGATGAGTGGAAAACATTTGATAGGTTGCTTTCGTTGAGAAAGAAAAACCTGAAAATTCACAACATGGGTTGGAAATTTAATAAAGCAAGACCGGTGCACCAATTATATACCCAAGCATCTTTCTTGAGCCTTAAGACCAAAAATCCTTGGCTTGGGAACCTGATTCTCATCAGGACGCCAATTGACTTTCTTGATTTTTTTTTTTCCTTTGAAGACGGTTCGCTTCTCATCCAAAAGAAGCTTCTTCAGCTCTGACCGGATGGTGGAGGACGGAAGGGTTTACACTCCTCGCATTCCCCGTTTAAGTGTGCAGGAGAGAAATCCGGGTAGAGCGCCCTGGCCAAATGGAAATACATTTCCCAGAATGCCCCGCTTCAGGCTGGGCGGCGGACCGACGCACCTGAAGTGTGACGCTGGGGGGGGGGACGGCCGAAGCTGATGATGGGGCTGGACTTCGTACTCGCGGAGCGTTCAGGGTAGACGGCGCCCAATCGCTGCGGGACTGGGAGAAGACTTCGCTTCGTTGGCCTAATTTTTTCCCTGGAACCTCTCTAGCTATTTCGGGAGAAGCGGGAGGCCGGAACAGCAGCCCCACCTTTCAAGGAAGGGAGGCGTAAGGGAAAGGCCTCTCTCTCTCTTTCTCATGTTCGTCCTCTCTCAGCCGTCCACCGTGCTTCCTCCGCGCGTTCTGCTTCGCTGCTTTCGCTTTGCCACGCGAAGGGAGGCCGGGGGGGGTTGGGTGGGGAACATAAAAAAGGGGAGGCGGAGTTTTGTGCGCAGGCCCTGTGCCAGGTCGGTTCAGAGCCGGCGGGCCGGCGGAGCGCGGTGTGCTGGGAGGCGGGTCGGCCATGTCGGCGGGCGGGTGAGGGGATGCGACTGGCGGCGAGCTGAGCCGGAGGCGGCGACGAGGAGGAGTGGCTCTAGGGGTACGGTTTTTCCTCTTCGCTGACTTTCGACGCCCGCCTCCTTCTCCTCCCCTCCTTCCTCCCCCCCCGCTCACTCCGGAGTGTGCTTGTGAGCCTGGGCTCGGACGGATAACATACGCATCTCTACTAACAGCCCTTTCTAGGGAGACACAGCTCTCACTATCCCGGCAAAGGCGGGAGGAGAGGAGACTCCCCCCCCCCACCCCGGGGGAGAAGCTGTGGTGTGGAGGGAGCCCGCCCTTTGGAAAGAAGGGGAGGGGGCACGGTTTACGCGACGGAACAGCCCGCCCCCCGCAGGATGGGCCTTTATTGAGGCAACCGTTCCTTGAAAGGAGGAGAAATTTAGAGGAGAAAATTAGTTAAGAATTTCTAAACATCCTCCCGCTCTCGTGCCAGCCACACCTGTTGTAATTGCGAGAAAATGTAGCGATTTGTATTTAGGCTTTGTTTCTGAGGAGGTGAACCAAAGCTTTTGGAAGGGCCTGAGATTAATTGTAATCTTTTGTGTGTTGTGTGTGTGTGTAAGTGACACATACATCGCAAGGATTACAATGTGTAACTTGCCGAGGCGATAGCTTTGATATATCATTTATATGTATGTTCATATGTATGTGTCTATTTTTTCATCCTGTTCCATCCATGTAGTGTGTAATAGTATGTGCCACATGCATACATAATATGAGTGAACATGGCATAGCATATATGTGTGTGGTGTTATGCTAGCAGGGCATGTGGATGGGTGAGTGGATGGTGCACCGGATAGATATGTTGAGGCCCTATACAAACCCAGGGCGTCTTTCAACTTATGGACTTCAAACTCCCGAATTCCTGAGCTACACAGTGACTGTGAGGGATTTCTGGGAGTTGAATCCACAGTCTTAAGGTGTAAGGTTTGAAAACCGTGCTTTAAATTGCTTTTCGATTCTTAGATAGAGATTTAGTATAGTATATAAGAATATGTTTTTGTAGATTTTCAGAGAGTAGCAGGTATGCAGAGTCACTTGGCGTGGTTTGCGTCTATATCTGTACACAGGAAGAAGAGCGGCAGAAAAGCAGAATATATATTATGTATATGGTTTTTTATTTGTTTATGTATGTTGTTTTGTGTATGTATTATATAAGTATAGTATATATAGAATATATATAAATATATATATATATAGTATATAATGAAGCACCACACAACAACTACGACTGTCAGATCTTCTTCCGGGTTATTATGATGGCCACGTCATTGTAGTGCTTTAACTTAAAAGCACTACAATGAAGTGGGATAATATAGCCCAAAGTGGTAGCTGAACAGACACAATGTAGGTCGTCGGTTGGGAAGAATTTATATATAGTTATAGTATATATATAGTGGTGTTATTTTTTGTTGTTTTTTTTTAAAGCTCATCGGGTATTTTACATTTTGTGCTGTTTTAGCTTCTTCGGTATTATCTCGACGTCATGTGGTAGTCTGTTAAGTTGTAGCTCATTGTAGTTCTGTTAAAGGATGTAGCAACGTTTCAGGCATTTCAGCAGAATCTCATCTGCCATCATCATATATATATAAATAAATAATTCAGCTTTGTTTGGGTATTTTCCCACATCATTATAGTTGTGCTTTTAAAGTTGTAGTAACATTTCGGCAGAATCTCATCTGCCATCATCAGGCTTCATCATCATCAGGCTTCTGTACTGAGACTCAACAGACGAACTCAATACAGAAGCCTGATGATGGCAGATGAGATTCTGCCGAAACGTTGCTACAACTTTAAAAGTGGGAAAATACCCAAACAAAGCTGAATACCACACATAGATGGATGGATGGATGGATAAATGGATAGATAGACAGATATGGAAGGCCCTTTGGAAGACCCCTGCCACACAGACAGACAGATACAGTAAAGAGGAAATTGAGAAGCTGCTTACCTGTCTGGGTTGTCCCCGTGTTTGCCTCTGAAACCACCTCACTTTAAATATATGTTTGAATCTTGTGCATGGATACTGATAAGGATAATTCAAACTCGGTTATAATCTGGTTCAAGATGAAATGAAAAGACTTAATTCCTGAAGCTAAATTAATTAATTTATTACTTATTAATTCATGAAGCTGAAGAGAAGGTTATGAACAGAAGAATACAGATAATTGACCATTTGAGGTTACAAAAGCCCTGGGGAAAAAATGACGTGACCACTTTTTACCCTTAGTATCCCCGTAGTCACACGATCAAAATTCAGATGCTTGAAAATTGATTTGTATTTATAACAGTTTGAAATGCCTTAGGGTCACGTGATCAGCCTTTGTGACCTGACAAGCAAAGTCAATGGGAAAACCACATCCACTTAACAACCATGCTGCTAACTGAACTGCTTCAGTATGATTCACTTAAGTGTGGTGAAAAAAGTCATAAAATGTGGCAAGTTCACTTAACATTATTAGTAACATAAATTTTGGGCTCAGTTGGATTATTTGTACAAGTTGCATTAAGTTATATGGTGTTTAGAGAGGGTAATGTCCAGATATGCAACCCAGATTCTAAGCAACAAAGGATGTTTCCTGATGGTAACTACCTGTTCAAATGAAAGATGTCCAGGAAAATCTTCATAGGATTAACAATAAGGATTTTTGTCCGTCCAATGGAATAAGTTTGTTTGAAATTTGAAGAGCCAAGACGTTGAGGGGTTCTGTAACTGCAAAGATTATATAGAATTAGCATGGAAATTAAGGTGTATTCTACAAATCATTAAGTGATCCTGGTTGATATCTATATTGAGATAATTTTGATTTGATTTTGTTGCTTCTTAAAGATGAAAATGAAGAAGAAAGACCAGAGGAAGCACCTGTTCGGTGAGTTTTTTTTGTAATGTTCATTGTGAGCTGTAGTCAGTCTTATTTCTATTGTTCAGTTTTGCACTGAATATTTAGAAGCAGCTGAACCCAAATGTGGCTTTATATGTGCAGTTGTATTTACAGCTTATTTTAAGAGTTTTATACTGTTTTTCTGAAAACAAGCAGTTGACAAGAAATGAAAAATAATTTAAAAATTTTACAGATTAGAACTATGTTCAATACAGTAAAATAATGTAAAATTATAAGAAAAATGTCTTAATCTCCTTTCGGAAAGACAAGAGTGGCATCCAGTCGAGAGTCACTGACAATGAAATGGATGGCATATCAATTTAATCAATAGAATAAGTTATCCTAAAAAAACAAATATCAGTTTTATTTATTAATCAAATTTATAAAACTGCCCATGTCCCCAATGTTTTGGAGTCACAAAAACAAAATCTTTTTTTAGTGGGCCTGTGCACATGAGAAGGTCTCTGTAAAGATTTTTCTAAGATCCAAATAAGTCAGATGTGAATTATCCAGGTCATTAAAAGCAAGACTAGCATTTTGAATTGAGTTATGGAAGATCAACATCCAATAATGCTCCTAATTCAATGAAAGTTGAAGTTACTTAACCTGCATTTGTCAGGTTTTTAGTGTAATGAAATGCCAAATGTGACTATATAAACTTTATTCGTTGTCCAATACAATTCAGTGAGGTTTTTTTTTATAAATAGCCATATAAGAAACTTGGTACAATGGATTCTATAGATATCTCAATTATAATTATGAAATTGAAATTATTTCAGTAGGTTTTTAGAGTTTATTGTGCATCTTTGTAGTGCTGTTCTAGGAGACTACTTTTAGTAGTACTTGTTTAGAACATTTTTGAGAAAGTTTAAATAATTTCATGGTTACAAGTAGTTACATTAGTTGAGCATACATGTAGCTTAGGGATAGCATGTCTTGTTAGAGCTATATTACAAACTGAAAATACTTCATTACTTTATTAAGTAATGTCATCTATGCTCATTTTATTTCAAATCCTAATTGAATTGGAACCTTACGGGCTGAAAAAAATTCAATGAGCATTTTCCTGATTACTTTTGTAATTAATATGATAAATCAATGTTATTAAAATCCTATTCTACTCTGGCCTCTTGAGTATAATCTCCTGCAAGTAGAGTCTTCTTACGAATAGAGTCCCTCTGGGTTTCAATACCATAATTGTCTACTTATTGTCATTTCTAAGATTAATTAGATATAGGGTACAAAATATCACTGTTGTATACTTCTTCACAAAATCTATGTTCTACAATATTTTTTTAACCCAGTTACTTTAATACCTTTATAATGGGGACAATGAAAGGCATAATATATAATATCAGTGAAATCACATTAAATCAAATGAAACAAAGTATTATTGTGCTTAATTACTAGTTGTATTTTTATTTCCCAGAAATAAAGGCTTTACTGAAAAAGTTGTGTCTTTTTCCTAGCAAAACTATAATTCATATAAAACATCAGTATTTTCTATTAAATCATTTAAATTACACTTTTTAAAAAACCAATACCAGTCCTTATCAACCACCTAATGCCTTTTATTTTATCTTGAAGTGTTCCAACCCCAACGGGAAATGAAGAAGAAGGAGCAGCTGAAAATGGCGTAGTGAAAATGGTATTTTTATAAAACTAGAACGATGGAAATCTATGTAATATTTTTAAAATTTTGAGCAAGCCATTCATGAGGACCAATTGGTTATACAGCGTGGGTGTAGTAATTTGTTAGGGGTGGGTCTATTTTGGAAACAGAACATTTGAGGGAATATCTTCCATACCTGCAATTTTATTGCCTCACTTCCAAAGTTTAAAAAGCTTCCAGGACAATCCTAGATTGGCATAGTATGGAAGAGAAACATATTTATTTAGCATTCCCTGGAACATTCTACCCCCCAAATAGGCCATTTTTGAACATTCCTATAATTTATTATTTTATTAGACTTCACTGTGTGATAAATTAAGTCCAAAATGCAAATGTTATTGGTGCTGAAATTGTCCTCAACGTTCAAAGTATGAGAATAACTTTACACATCTAATGCTGAGTGATAAAATGATGTGCTAGAAAAGAGTGCAGTACTTTCCCCAAAGCCATTATCTGTTAGAGGGAAGTCATCCAAAGCTGTAGATTCGTGTGTGGCAAAAATATGTGATCCTTTGCTTTCAGCATAAGCCATGGTGGTGCAGTGGTTAGAATGCAGTATTGTAGGCTAATTTTGCAGAATGCCAGGGGTTAGATCCTCACTGGCTCAAGGTTGACTCAGATTTCTATCCTTCTGAAGTTTTAAAATGAGGACCCAGATTGTTGGGGGCCAATAGGTGGACTCTGTAAACTTCTTAGAGAGGGCTGCAAAGCACCGTGAAGTCTAAGTGCTATTGCTATTCTGGTGTGTAACTAGTGTGCCCTCCTTGCACAGCATTAACAAATGTTTTTGATAATTGTTCAGTCCTACACATCAGCTGAGAGGAATTTTAACCTATTCCTCCACATAAAAGTTTCAACTCGAGGTGTTTGTGAGCTTCTTTGCATGAAAGATTGTGGAAAAACCCATTTTGGGTCTTTCCACAACATTTCTTTTTATATATACCGTGTTTCTCACATAATAAGGCCGGGTCTTATTTTCTTTTGAGCCCTGAAAAAATGGCTAGGCCGTCTTTTTGGGGGTGACTTAATTCCCTCCCCCCTTGTATCTTTGGGCGGGCAGGTGGCAACGGCTTGGATGTTGACCTCAGCGTTGGTGAGGCACTTAGTATCGGGGTCAACGCAGGCAGCACCATATCCGGGTGTGCAACAAAAGTACTTCCTAACAGCAAGCCCCCCCCACCATTCCCCACCATTTCGCATGTTTTAGTATATGCCTTAATTTGGGGGGAGGGGCTTAATTTCATTTCATGCCTATAAAACATGCTGGGACTTCCTATCGGGGGAGGCCGTATTGTTGGAGAAAAAGGATATATACATATACATGTATATGACGTGTATATTATCCCTACAATGACGTGGGATAATACCTGAAGGAAGCTGAACAGCATACATACATACATACATATATACATACAAAACCCACAACATTTCTATAGGATTAGGGTCAGGGTTTTGATTTTGCCATCACAAAACATTAACTTTCTTCTGGTTTGGCCATTATTTGGCTGTACAACTTGTGCATTTTGGCTCATTGTCTTGCCACATGACTCATTTTGTGTTGAACTTCAATTCACAGACAGGTATCCTGACCCTTTCTTATAGAATTTGCTGATACAATTCAGAATTCCTAGCTCCATCAGTGATGGCAAGCCATCCTGGTGCACAAGCAGCAAAGCAAACTCAAACCATGATCCTGCCACCCCCATGTTTCAGAATTGGGGTACGGTTCCTATGGTGGAACACATTGTTTGCCTTTTTCCAAAAGTAATCCTTTTTATTAGATCTCCAAAATTCTTTGTTGGTGTCTTGTTCATCCAAAAAAATATTTCAGTAGCCTTTTGGGTTATCCATGTGGTTTTTTACAACGTATAGATGGGCAGCAGTGTTCTCTTGGGGAAGTGGTGACTTCTTGCAATCCTGACAAGCTTGCCATTGTTGTTCAGTGTTTCTGTCAGGGCAATCTCATTAACATGACATTTGCCAATATAAGTGAGCCCTTTAGTTCTTTAGATGTTGTGTATTGCATGTCTTGCTTTTGGTGTGGTCTTGTTGGTGGACCATTCCTGTGGAGGGTAAGAATGTGTTGAATTGTCTCCACTTTTACATGACCTGCTTGATAGTAAACTGGTTGCATTTGAACTCTTTAGATATAGTTTCTTAAACTTTTCTAGCCAGGTGAGCATCAACAATTATTCTCAGAAATCTTCTTTGTTCAAGCCATATTTCCACATAGCTGTGTTGTGAATGTGATATTTTGATAATATCCATAATTCTGTTCTTTCACTAAGGCAGGACCTGCCATACTCACATCAGTTTCTCATCCCATTGATAGAAACACCTGACTCTTAATTTCCAGTTCAAATGAATTGATAATCCTAGAGGTTCAAATACTTTTGCCACACTTAAATATGTAGCTGTGGATCATTGTCTTCAATAAATACATGATGTTTTTTGATTCATTTATTTAATATTGGTCCACTTTATTTTTAGGGCTTATGTGGAGAGTGCATCATGTTTTAGATCATATTTCAGCAGTAACATTGAAAACTCAGTTCAAAAACTTTCAGAGCACCTCTGTGCATATCTGCTAGTGTTTTAGCTTTGAACCAGAGAAACAGCTAAGAAGTCTTCCCCATTTTCTATTTCTGCATACAAATAAATCTCTTCCAACGCTGCTTTTTAGTATTTCATGTATACAAAATGCTTGCCAGGGTTGTATTTTGCTCATTTGTATCTCAACAAGTGAGTGCCAGTTTGGTCTAGAGTTTAAGGATTCTGGATTAAAAGCAAGAAACTGGAATTAGACACAAGAAACTGTCAGGTTACCATAAGACAATTATTTTATTAAGTCTTTAGAATATAGCATTGGTAAGCCACTTCCGGAAAGCCATATCGTAGCAAGGAGTTAAGTTTGATTCAAAGGAAAGAAAATGCCATCACATGTAGAGGATCTTGCTTGTGTCTTGCAAATGTGTTTTGCTTGTGGCAAGTAGACATTTTTCTTACCAAGCATTAGAATTAAATAAGATTTAAATGATCCACATTGAGAAGATTATTTCTGAATACATAACTCTACAGGTTTGGATTATACAACATATCTTGAAATGCTATAAATTTGCAATAATATAATTGCCTTTTCAAATAGTATCAAGAAAGGTAGTTGGTACTTCCACCGTAGTTGAATTATATATAATTTCTAATTATAGTCTTTTTTTGGGGGGGGGGGTAGAAAGTGACAGAGGCTGAAGATGACAGCGACAGTGACAGTGATGATGATGAAGATGATGTTCAGGTCACTATTGGTGATATTAAAACAGGAGCACCGCAGTATGGGTAAGTTGTTTACTGCTTAATCATCTGGATTTCGGGTTCTGAGTTAAGGCAGGCTTATGAAAAGTCCCTTCCTTTGTTACCTTGAAGCAAGTAACAATTGCTTCCAGCTAAAGGACCAACTCTGTGGTCATGTGATTGCAGTCTGGGTTCTTGGCATCCTGTTATCACATAACAACTGGTTGCCAAGTACCCAGGGACCATATGATCGCCACTTGCAATCTTTCCTGCCAGCTTCCCCAGAAAGTCAGTGGCAAGGCTGACAGGGAATGTTGCAAGTTGCTGTTATGTGAAGGATGCAGAAGAGATGCCACCCTGACCTTATCTGACCTGCACTGTGCCTCTTGTGCCTTTCCTGACCCACCCAGTATTTCTCATTATCCTTACACTGCCCCAAACTACCCTTTGCATGCACTTGCTCCCTCCCCCATCCAGAAAAAGCCATCTACATTCCTATGGATCTGTCTGCTGTATTCCTTCTTGCTTGACTCCTAACAGCACATGAATTACAAAGGTTTTCTAAGTAATTTTACCAATTTTCTCACAAAAATTCAAAAGGGCTTTGCCATAAAAATACTGATATGTACTTTTCAGTGGAATTTAGAGTTATTTATTAGGAGCTGTGGTGCCGCACTATTGCACTAACTCTGCCTACAGGCAGGAATTCGATCCTGACTAACTCAAGGTTGACTCAGCTTTCCATCCTGAGGTCGGTAAAATGAGGACCCAGATTGTTGGGGGCAATAGGCTGATGTTGTAAACTGCTCAGAGAGTATTGTAAAGCACTACAGAGCAGTATATAAATCTAGGTGCTGTTGCTAAGTGCTATTTCAATTAACCTCATGTTTAGAGAAATCTAATGCTACCTATAAAATTCATTTTTGTTTACTTTGTTGTAATAGATTTGAAGACAGTTGTATGTTCTAAAGCAGGGGTCACCAATCTTTTGGACCTCAGGGACCACCAAACTCATAATTTTAAATTCCAGGGACCACTAACCGGTTCTGTGGGTGTGGCCTAATTTGTGGGTATGGCTTGGTCACATGACTGGCTGGGCATGGCTTGTATGTAAATATTACAAATATTTATATAAATATTGAATTTTTTATTAAAAAAAAGAGTAACTTTTACACAAAATCAGGCAAAGCAGGCAGGCAGATTGAGTTGCTCACAGAATCACAGATTCATTCACTGATCTATCTGCCATCAGCTACCTGAGTCGGTCACATAAAATTTGCTTGCTGTGAGTCTGCCCTGAATAATAGAAGCTTCAGTCCTAAGGGAGGTTCGGCTGTGCTTAAAAGCAGAGCCGAAGATCTAAAGTCTAGCTAGAAAGCAAGAAATCCAACCATTTCCTGCTTCCTAGCTAATCTAAATCTCCTAGCACAGCAGAACAGGTGATGGTCGAAAAAAGGAAAAATAGCAACTTAGCAGACAAGTTTGCCGGGTAAGGAGTGAGTGGGCGGGGAGGGTTCCCGTGGGCCATGTGGGCGGTGCAGCCTTGTGTTTCTGCGCAGCTTGGATTAATTGCTTTGGGGGGTGCTCTGGGGTTGGCATTTCTTTGCAGGCCACCCAAATTTTATTGCAACCCACTGGTTAGTGACTGCTGCTCTAAGAATGCTAAAGTAATTACTTCATGTTCCATCCCAAATCATTTTACAGTTTTTTGAAACTTCAGTAATACTTATCACAGTTGATAATAGTTTTTTTAATGTAAATCAGGTAGATAGACACCATACAATCAGTGTGACTAAGCGTGGGATTTGCTCCCTATTATATATAGCAGATTGCCTGTTATTATCGGTGTTATAAAATTAGCTTAAATACAAGCTGTTGTACATAAACAGAGAGCAAACACCAAGCTCACTAGCAGTACTGATGATGTTACCTAGTTGAGTAATGAAATGTCTGCAAGCAAACAGCCAAGCTCAGAGAGCATCAAGGACTCCACTGTCCAATCTGAGCTACATACATTATTTCCTATTGGGATCAGAAACAAGTAAAATACCTAGAACTAAGGAGAAATTTCCTGACAGAACAAATAATCAGTGGAACAACTTGCCTCCAGAACTTGTGAATGTTCCAAGGCTGGAGGTGTTTAAGAAGAGATTGGATAACCATTTGTCTGAAATGATATAGGGTTTCCTGCTGGAACAGGGGTTGGGCTAGAAGACCTCCAAGGTCTCCCTTCCAACTCTGTTATTCTATTCTGTTTTAACCAGTAAAAAACCAAGTTGTTACTGTAGTTCCAAAATACCTTCAGCAAAGCAATACCTTTCTCACAATTGAAGTGCTGGAACTGCTAAGCAGGATGGTCGTGTAAACTTGTGCTTTACAATTATGGCAGTGGGTGATGGAAATTGGAGGCTTAATCATTGCCTGTGGATTACTTGTATGTGCATGTATGGAGAACTGAGGAAAAGCTTTGCAGTATCTTTGCTGAGCCAGAAGTTGTTGCTTCTTTTAACACTTATGTGAGTGCACTCCACTGCACTTCTGAACACTTTTTCAAATCATTTCCTCAACAGTCTTGTTCCATCTTTTATCCTTTACTGTAAAAATGTTATTTTTTAGGTATGGAGCAGCACCGGTGAATCTCAATATTAAAACAGGAGGGCGAAGTTATGGATCCTCTGGTAAGCATTTATTGAGAGCTCAAAGAAAGAAACTAGGAAAAATAATGCTATGCTCTGTACTTTGGTATCTCTTAAGATTCTACATTGCATTGATACAGTGTAAGAGAAAGTTTATAAGAACAGTAACTATCGCGCTCATGAGTGCCAGTATGCAGGAAATAAGCACCTTATTTTCAATATAGAAACTTATAATAATACATTGTTTGTCGTGGGCTAATAAAATAAATATTCTTTTTTTATAGGCACCAAAGTAAAAGGAGTTGATCTTGATGCACCAGGAAACATTAATGGTGTTCCGCTATTAGAAGTTGATTTGGATTCTTTTGAAGATAAACCTTGGAGAAAACCAGGTAGAAAATTTTGCACAGAAATAAATAGCATTGTAAAAACATGTCAGTAAAACTCCACAGGTGAGCAGAAATTTGATTTTCTTGTTTTAACTAAACACACAAAATGTGTTCATAATTCCTATTTCAGGGGAAATCTAATCACAGCATGTTGTAGACCCAATACTTATAAAAATGCTACTTCCAAGAGGCAGGGAAAATACAAGTATTACTCAGCTGGATTTGATGCATGAGAATGTGTTGTTGCATGTTTTGCATTTTTAAGTTTTTTACTCAATGTTTTGATGTTTTAGCTATTTTGGATTATCTAGCATAGGAAAAAGTGCCTCCCCTTTGAAGCACAGTTAAGTAATAAAACATGGCTAAGTGGTGGTGGGAAATAAACAAAAGGGAATGTTGTAAAAAGAGGGCTTTTTTTCAAAATGATTATTCAGCTGCTTTTCATTTTGGAAAACCAGTAGCTAGAAGGCATTGTGGAAGGCAGGATTCTCCCACATTTTTCTAGTAGTTGCATTTAACTCCTAGAATATTGGTTGTTTTCTTTTTAAGGCGCTGATCTCTCAGATTATTTCAATTATGGGTTTAATGAAGACACTTGGAAAGCCTACTGTGAAAAACAAAAGAGAATACGAATGGGACTCGAAATTTTACCTGTTACCACAGCTACAAATAAAATAACGGTAATGAAAATAATCTATTTGTTTCACAATTGTAGAACCATTTTCCTTCAAAAGTTAGATTCCACACACAGTGTTAGCAACCCTTGGTGTGGTTCAAAAGTTCATTCCCTTCCTTCCTTGTTCCTATCATCTAGCCATTTTGCTCCATTTCCTTGTTGGCCTCTGTGTTGGTAATGTGGAATCACTTTACTGCAACTAGCTTGTAACCTGTTGTTAGTTGTGTTGTAGCCCATCAGTCCATAATGTGGTGTTTTAATGGGCAATGTGTTATTTAACTTAGGCCGAAGACATTGCTATGGAAGTAACGCCAGGGACAGAGATTCCAGATGGCACATACAGTCTTTTTAAGGTGAATGTTGGTAAACTTTCCTTAGTCACTCTAATTACTGTTTGCCATACCACTTCCAAGTTTGAGTCTAAACACAAAAGTGGACATAGCTGTTTTTTTCCCCCAGCTTTTTAAAAAATATGTTCTCTAGATGTGCTGCATGTAGAAACACTTATTTTTTTATCTTTCTTGCTGCAACTCTTATGACTTGATGGCATAATGTACTAATGATTGCTGTGACAGTTACATAATGTATATGCTGCATTGTTTTATTGAGATATGTCACTCCGTTACAGATTTCATGTATCATTTTTTATCCTTGCTTTCTCACTCTTGGTGGTCCAACTTCAAAAATGAAGTTCAGGCAGAGTTCTGCTGACTGAAGAAATTATTCTCCCTGTGTAAGAATGTGCACGAAACAAAATGTGTGTAGTTTTGAATCTGAAAGGAAACAAAGGCTGCTTTAACTTTCTGAAAGTTTTGCTGTTATATTGGGGGAGGCATAGTTTGATGGAAATGAAACCTGGAATGTTTTTACTATTTTTTATTTCTGCTGAAGCAAAAAGCAAAGGATACAGGACAGGTGTGCGCCACACTTAACTCTCTCTTGCCTTCCTATAGATAGTATTGCTGCCTATTCCATTGTGCCCCTCCACCTTTTGCAGTGTCGTCTTTTTCTCGGTTGCCCTGGACTGTTGCTAATAGCCTTAGCCTCCCTGCCTCAACTACTACTTTCAGTAACAACCATTTCAGTCCATATTCAAACAAACAGCTCCATAGCTGAATCAACCACCTCTGTTTTGTATTAGAGTTTAGACCCAAACCACCTCAAAACAGCTGTTCCACGAACAGTTCATGTACAAATACTTCCACACATCCCTTCCTTCGTATGTAAGATATCGTTAGATTGTCATAAATCAGGATCACAAACTTGTAGTAATCACCAACCTCTAATATGCCTAGAAGACTTTCGGAGACCACATTGTTAGGCTCAGCGGCATCGTGAAGCGGCAAATTCTAGCTTTCTCTTGAGTGCTCCTAAGGCTGAAGACAATTCTAGACAAGACCTTGCTGTGGTAGGACTTGAACTCTTTGCTTCATGCCAGTGTAAGAAATTATCAACTAGATACATGGTTACCATTGATTAGGCATTTGAGAATGCCTGGGGGGGGAAATGCACATCAAGTTAATACGTGACATTTACATGGTGTGAAGAAATGGGTAGGCACTTAAAAACCAATATATTTTTGAGAAAATTACCTTAATTTTGCCATAAGGCCAAAACTTTATTTATTTTTTACACCAGCACAACAGTTTTGCAAAATGTAGAAAGCATATAATATGCTTATTTTTCCATGAAGAGAAACTTCAGTTGTTTTGTTTCTTTGTTTTAATAAAATGCTATTTTAAAACACGATAGAAAATTGGCCTGGTAGGGAATTTTTTTTAGGATGGATCTGGCTGGTTGGCTCCCAATTATTATTTTTTATTTTCCTGCCTGTAATAGGCTGGAGTATTTTAGCCTCTTATTACTTAAAAAGGAGAACGGGTATAAATACTGATGGTTAGTTCAACATCTGTAACCATGCTAAGGTTACATATTTTATGTTCATGGAGGAGTGTGTATACAATTTTTGGGTAGGAAGCCCCATTTCAATCAGTGTGTGCAGTATTTGTTCAACATTTAATACTGAAGAATTAAGCTAAATTATAAGCAGAGCTAATATGAAGATTTGAATTAGTATCCTTTTATTACTTTGTTGAGCTTTTTTTTATAAAAAATGCTTATGTACTATTTTATTTGTACCTATTACCCAAGACACTTTGGTCAAGGCTACCTCATAATTGAGGATTTGAATCACATTTTCTACATTCAATTCCAGATTTATCACCATCACAAGTGTATGAGCAGGATTGTGCTTTTCCGTAATACTACAACATCCATTCATGCTTTTTGCTAATGTAATCTGATGAAAAATATGAAAAGTATCCATTGTTGTTACATAGAAGTCTACATAATCTAATGCTCCACCATAATGTGTTAATCATTGTATGCTTTTCCAAAATAGGGATAAGATGATCAACTCTAGTGCTCTAAAAACAGGGGTCCCCAAACCCCCAGTCCATGGACTGGCACTGGTCTGTGTCATGCCAGAAACTGGGCCGCACAAACAACCGAAGTCCCATCCATGGGATGCAGGCAGCACATGAAACCACACCCCCTCTGGTCCATGGAAAAACCTCTCCACAGAACTGGTCCCTAGTGCCCAAAAGGTTGGGGGGGGGGCACTGACTTAAAGGACTAGAAAACAACATTATAGTTTACAGGTTTTTTTTTTTTTAATATACAGGAAGAGGTACGAAACTTTTTCCCCAACTAGCATTAGTGTAGGGTATTTTGCCTGTCTTTTTCAAAGCAATCTTTTTTTTTTTTAAGAGAAACTACGCTTATAACCGTACGGTATTTGTGCTTCCCACCCACCCCCATCCGAGGAGAAATACATATGGGTCCCCCATATAAGAGACTAATAACTGCCAGTTGTTTAGGTTTTATTTGTCTAATAGTGCACACAGTTCAGTTTGCTTTGCTTAATAGCAGATGGAAGTTATTGTGTACCTTATCAGTCTGCAGGAAAATATTAGTCTACATTTTTAGACTTTGCTTAATACTTTTTTTTTTAATATTCTTTACATGTTTGCTTTTCTGATGTTTGGGATTGATGGAAATAGGGCACCAGTTGCTTAGGTAATTTTCCCTAGACATGCCACCTAGAGCTATTTTCCCATAATGGAGCTGAGTTTGACTGATAAAATATTGATTGTACTCCATATTTCTCAGTTTTTATTCCTATTCCATACTGAAGAAAAACACTTTCGTTGAACACTTTACAAGTGCTGAAGCATAAAAGCACAAATCTTTGGTGGATTCTACTTTGATTCCCCTCCCCTCCCCTCTTCATAACACTACAGGCTAAGTTTTAAATTACCCTCCCCTTCCCTATTCTGAAAACAACTTATTTTCAGGGTGGCTGTTGGAGTTTTTAAGAAGTGACATTTCCTTGGACAAATGAAATAGGGAGGAACTTTGAATTGAAGCCACAATAACAAGTTTGCTATTATGACCATCCATATTTAGAAATTATTGGTTTTTGTTGCTATTTTTGGGGGGTAATTTATTGGAAGAGATCCTTTATTTTGCACTAGGTAACGCTAATGAAGAAACTTTATTCTAAAGGTGCAGCAGGGCAGAACTGGAAATATGGAGAAAGAAGTAGCACTTCCACCAGTCAAAACTGAGTTTACATCTCCCCCACCTTTATTCAAGACAGGAATCCCATCAAACAGGTCAGTTGGTTAGTCGCACTTTCGAAGTGCTGAAGACAGAAACTGTTTCCAGAGTTGCTATCATCCCTTTTTAAAATTGAACAAAATATCTCTTTACCACTTTCTCACATCTTGCGTTTTTTTTTTTCATCCTTTGGTTTAGATCTTGATATAATCTGAGATCTAGAATGTCAGTGGCAATCAGTGGTTTTCAAAACCTCTAAGCTGGTAATCAGTGGTCGTAAACAGGGTTAATTTGCATCTAAATAACATGTTGACAATAATTTATGTAGGTTTAGAAGCCAGATGATCTTGATTATATTTTACAAAAGTTTATACTATGCATTTAATTTGGGTTGAGGTAACTACCATGAATTCCACAATTGTCATGCCCTTGTTGGAGTCTGATTCTGAGGGGGAAATTGAAGAGCTGACAGGGAGTGGGAGTGTGGCTCCAGTGGCTGTGGAAGAAACGGGGGAAGGGCACAGTCCGGCTGGGCATTCAGAGGAAGACCAAGGGCCATCCCCTCTTCATCCTAGGGCACGCATGGAAGAAAGGAGAAGGGAGCAATGTGGCTTACGGGAGAGAAAAGGACACTGATCCTTTTCCTTAGTTGCAGCTGGGAGAACAGGAAAAAGAATGGCGTTTGCACACAGTACCTTGCTGGAAGAAAGCATGCATTGTCTTGGTCGAGGCTTATCTGGGTGTTGGCATCCTCCCAACTGTGTGTGTTTCCTTTTGGAAGTCTGCAATTTATTATTCTGGCCTGTTGTGTTAATTAATTCAGCGTGGTTTGTGTTGGTTTTTTTATATCTAATTTTTCTGTACTTTGGGTTTGGACTACATTTCTTCCCTTTGTAGACTGTTTTTGGAAGAGTTTGATCTCCAACCAAGGATAACTGGACATTTGGGCCCAAGTTTGAGGTATTAAAGGGACTTTACCTATTTTTGTGACTTTGTTGCTTTTGTGCCACGCCCCGGGTCATCACAGTAATGTTACTTGTATATTGTTAAACATACATAAACAAAGGCTGCCTAGCAGCTTAAACTTTAAAGTCTATAGTCTTAATTTTCGTGGTTGGCTGAGATTTGTTTGGAGTAGGCTGTAGTCAAGGTTCTTCTTACATTTGATCAATTAAAAATGCAAATTCAGTTTTGAAGAGGTCATAAGACTTGCCTATCATGGGCTAGATATGCAAAGTCGATATGTATTGAACATGTAGCTGAATGACATCTTCAATAAGGCAAAGTAATACAATCAGGAAAATGCAAAAAGAATTATATTGCTTTCCTTTTGATCATTATTTTCCTGCAACCTGCTTGATTTCTTTCACAATGCTTTGTTTCACACTAGCTGATTTTGCTCACATTCTTGTAACTGTTCTATAATAAAGCCCATGTCACACTGAACCAACGGATGCAAAGAGGATGAAAATGGACAAAAAACCTTGCCATCCGTTGGAAAACGTGATGCATCCATTGTGTACTCACTGCGTATGTGTTTCATACGCTCTATCCGTAAAACATCCATCTACTGCTATTTCATCCGCTCAAAAAGTTTTGAGCAAACTTTTTGAGCGGATGAACTTTCCGCCGCATACGATCTACATCCGCAACACTACGGGCAACAACGTTCTACGTCCGTTGTCATCCGTTACACGTCCGCTGTATCCTCTTCGGCATCCTCTGGCATCTGCGCAACTCACATCCGCTGCAGCTGAAAAACGGAAAGAGGGGGGAAGCGAAAGGTACGCGGAACATCCACACAGCGTTAGTAGCACAGACATAGAAAGGATGTAAGCGGATGCATCTCATATATAAAGCATTAAAACGGACAAAAACGTTCATATATGGAATGTATCTCAGATATTTAGGATGTCTGGAGGATGTCTAGAGTATGTGGAAGGACACCTAGTGGAAAACTGACATTTCCTATAAAAGGGGGAAGGAAATCACCTGGATCTCACTATCAGTCCAGCAGCCCTGGTGTGCAGACCTCTTCAGCCTTGCTCTTGCTCTTCCACATCATCCATTGATCTCCACCATGGATCATCGCACACTCCTTTTGGTAGCCGCCATCATTCAAACCCCAGAACCAAGCCCTCTTCAGACTGTTTTCACCTTTTCTACGCAAGGGGAAGAAGAGACGTCAAGAGCTGTCTGGGTCCGAAGATAGATCGGGAGAAGAGTGAATTTGGACTCTTTGACAAGTTGATGGTGGAGTTGAGGAATGAAGACCCTCGTGCATTCCACACTTCATGAGGATGCCACCAGCCATGTTTGACGAAAGTTGGTGGACGTCTGAGACCCAGGTTGACCCAAGGCAAACACCAACTTCCGTCCCAGCCTGGAACCTGGACTGAAGGTGCACTGATTCTGCGCCACCGTGGCCTCTGGACCACATACAGAAACATGCAGTATGGCTGGAGGTGCCACACTGTGGATGTGCAAGGCCCCAACAAAGCTTCACGTGGAGGGAAGAAGCAGCGCAACCTCCTGAAACAACTGTGGACTTCCCAGCGGAGCAGTGGAGTGGCAAGCAGGATGGTAGATTCCTTAATGGATGCCTTCTTCAGCCTGTCTTATAACACTGATGAGATTGTGCCATGTTGTGACTGAACAGATTAATAAAGAGTTTTGTTTATTTTGAAATGTGGTTGATCAATGAATAAATTGTTATTGATAAAGGGCCATATGTGTGGCAGCTGGGAGGGTGGACCATTCAGTCCCACTATGCTTGCACTGGAGATTTATCTATCCCACAACTATCCTCATCTCACAGCTATCCTTACCCATCCCACAGCTATCCATCCCACAGCTATCCTTACCCATCCCACAAGCATGCAAAGGCTTAACCCTTTTTTCAAAGTTTTCCCCAAGCACTTTATTAAAGAAAAAAAAATGAACCAAGTGTGTAAAGCAAAAGATAACCTTTATTAATAACACACTGTATGACTTTACTAAAAACAAAATGACCCAAGTAAAGTGTCTTAAGCAAAAGATAAAGTGAACAGGTAACAACTCAGTCTTTGGCACTCTTCTCAGTCACTCTGAGGCGGTGCCCATGTCTCAGATTGTAAAGGGGCAGGAACTGTGGAGGTGGCTGTTGCTGGAGTGCTGGTCTGAGGCGCCATTGGGGTGCCTGGCCCTGAGAGTACAACAGGAGATGGTGTGTGCAGGAAGCTCTGAGAGCTGACTCAGTTCCGTGAGGTAGCCCCTTCCTCAAGGACCTGGGATGTGAGGCCCAAGACTGATGACAGATGTTCTGAGGAGGGCTTGGCTGTGGGGGTGAGGAAGGAGGAGTGTAGTGGGGCTGTCTGGTCTGCAGCTGGGGTCAGCTGAGGCATCTGTGGTGTCCGAGGAACCTGGTGTGGACTGGGAAGGGCTGCCTCTGCTATGGGAAGTCCTGGGTAGTAGTAGGCGAGGGGCTGCTGAAATCCGTGGAAGGGCTGTGACATCGCCTGGGGTGGAAGAGCAGACCTGGAGTGGGTAGCAGCAGGTTCAGCTGGGCCTGGAGGGTGGTGCAGAAGAGCTGTGATCCTTCTCCTTCATCGCCTGGTACTGGGCCTCGGGTTGTCCATGAGGGTCTGGCTCACGTACGTGATGAAGGGCTGCGGTTGAGGATGGTATGTTGAAGTGGACCAGCTGGGAGAGGAGATTCTGTGCTGGCTTTGATTGTGTCCCTGATCTCCAGAGGACAGTGTGGCTCTGCCCCTCCGGTCTGGCCTCTCTGCCTGCTTTCTGTGGAGGGGAGCTGGGGGTGGGGGTGGCTTGGTCTCTGGTGGCTGCTTCATCTTGCTCCATCTGAGACAGGATCCTCCACTCCTCCGGCACGGGGAGTGCAGTGGTGTCGTTGGGGGCCCTCCAAAGACACCTGCCTGGACACTGTAGCTGTCTCCTGGCTGGAAGAGGAGTGGCTCTCTGTGCTGTCTGAGGAGTGAGAGAGGGTTGACAGAGGGGCTGCTCCTCGGTGGCGGAGTCTCACCCTCCAGGAAGCTGCACCTGGCCATGACATAGGTCTCCCGGTCAGTGAGCTTGACAGCCGGCTGCCCGGATCTCTGCAGGTGCAGCTTGCCATACCAGGTGTGCATGTGCTTCCACCATCAATCAAGGAGTACATCTGAAGTGTAGCCCAGGCTCTCTGCCTTCTCTCTCCACTCTGCCTGCTTTCGCTTTGGTGTCGCGATAGAGCCTGTGGCCCTTCCTCCACAGGTACTCGTTCTCCCTCAGCCATTCCAGCACCTCCTCCCTCATGGTCTTCAGAAATGGAGTACTGTTTCCTCTCCCCCTTCTCCTTGCCTTGCCTCTTCCTCCCTCTGGCAGTGGCTTCTGGGCCTTCAGCAGCAGGGCTTTGAGGGGGCTGGTCCACAACAGCAGCAGGAGAAGCAGCAGCAGCAGCAGCAGCAGGAGAAGCAGCAGCAGGAGAAGCACCAGCAACACCAGCACCAGCAGCAGCAGCAGAACGCACGCAGCAGCTTCAGAGTCAGCTGCCAGGGGGTGGGATGGTGGTTTTGTCCTTCTTGCCAGGCTGGCAGGGGGTCGGCACAGGCTTTCTTCTTCCCCATGGTGTTCTCTCAAGATGTCTCTGGCAGCAGGTCTTTGCTCTGCATCTGGACAATCTTGCGAGCTGAATCAATATTATACTGTGTGGAGCTTTCTGCAATTCATCCTCCCCGCAGCTGCGCAGTGAAAGCTTGCATCCGCTATGCATCCTACAGGTGTCTGTGATGCATCTGCGTCATCCGCTACGCATGGCCCTCCTTCCGCTACGTGTCCGCTTTGCTGTTCTCCCCGGAACCCTGTGGATGTGTTCGATCACTTTCCATCCGCTTTCATCTGCTAGGCTTCCTATGAAACATCCTCTTTACATCCCCGCTACATCCTCCCCACATCCGTTCCTTTCCGTTGTGTCCACTCTGTTTTTGCAAAATTTGGGGCACTTTTGAGAGCGGATAACAACGGATGGAAATTTTTGATCGTCTGCTGGTGTCCTTTTTACATACGTTTTGCATCCGTCGGCCAGTGTGACCTCGCCTTAAGATAGTCTGAATACAAGCTCACTAATCCTGTTGAATCCTATTGAAAGCTAATAATCCTGTTTTATATGATCTTTTGTTGGTCTCTACTGAATTCATTTTGATTTTTCTCAATTTAAATGATCATGAGTTTTTTGTGAGTGATGAGCCACACTCCCAGAGGAGTATTTTTCAACTAGTGTTGGGGGGGGGGAGATTTAGAGATGGTCGGTGGGATGAACAGCTTCCCTCTGATGCCTGCCGTGCTCATCAAGCCAAGATATTCTCGACTTATTGATCTATTCTAGTCCAAGAGCTTTGTGGTACATATC
>BHFT01064963.1:0-17716 GCA_004320025.1 Laticauda laticaudata | reverse complement strand
AACTAAATACCTGTCATTGGCTACAAGCCAGCAGGCAAAACCCTATAAAAAGGCTGCCGCGGCTTGAGCCAATGTTCGTTTTCTCAACTGTTGTTAACTAATAAAGACTTTGTTGTTGGAACCTGGTCTACCTCATGTTTTTCCCGGACAGAACAGTTTCACAAAAAGAGCAGCATCAGAACACTATATGGCAGAGTGAGGACCCACTGTACTAACCAGCAAGCTAAACAGCTGGAGAGAAGGTACAGTACCTAACATGAACAATTGAGGCATAATGAGATTTATTGCAAGATGCCTGTGCAAAAATCAAAGAAGAGAAAAGAAAACAGAAGTTATAAGATCAACTACATGGCACACCCTGCCATACATCAAGAAATATTTTGGAAGTAGTAGAATGCAGTTTCCAAGATCTACAAGTGGGCATTGCATATGAGGACAAATTATGCATTGTAATGTAACATTGCTTGAAAGTGGGAGCTACTTCCAATGTAATCTACTGGATCCCCTGCATAGATTGTCCCTGTGACTATATAGGACAAACAGGGAAGAAGCTAACCACTAGATTGCAAGAACACAAGCGAGCGGTTAGAGGAGGAGACCCAAACTCATTGGTAGCCTCACATTGCAATGAGCAAGGACACTCATTTAATTTCACAGCTGCTAAGATTGTTGGCAATGCAGGTACAAAGACAGCCAGGGAAATGATTGAAGCTTGGGAAATGGGCCCCTTGCCAATTAAGAGGAGTGCTGATTTTCCACCTGAGGGCTTGGCAGCAGAAGGAAACAGCAGCCAATTGCCCACCATCAATACACAACAATCAGCCAATAGAAAGGCATCACATAAACACAACTCACGGAACAACCCAAATATATTCCCACATATTCCAGTAGGGAGAAGTTCCTTGAAAATGGGCTCTAGCATAAGTCTGAAAGAGTAAATCTCTGTCCTGGTGACCAATCCAAATTAAATTTTGCATCATTATCCTGGGACGTCTATATTTGCCTTCATATGTGACCATTCATACAGTTCAGCATGAAATTGGGCAGTCTTGGTCCAGTCACTTTCTCTCAGCCCTAGGAAGGAGGCAATGGCAAACTACTATAAGCATCCTGTCCGTCATTTCTAAGTTTCTTCCAGTGCTTCTGAGCTAGCTCATTTTGTAGGAATGGATTCAGAAGAACAGAGCCACCAGGAGCACTTTTATTTAAGATTTATTTTCCTTTCTTTAAATAGGCAACAATTCTGATTACCTTTCTGCTTTGTTGGGGAGTCAATCTGTGTGTGTGGAGGGGGTGGAGGGAAATATTCAATTATTCTGCTGTTTTGGCCTTTCAGTCTGGGGATAAACCATCAGGACCATACAGTTAAAGTACTTAACAGTGCAGGTGGCTGACCATTATTAGGCAATAGACCACCAGCACAGAATAAAGCAAAAGCTGAGACTGGCTGAAGGAGGGAGGAAGGGAGTGACAAGACAAAACACAGCTGTGAACAAAACTGCCATTTGCAATGTTTCCTTTTAATCGAGGGAATTATACAGATTTTTCTTAATATAATAAAATAAGCAAATGTGTACTTGGGAGTGAGATATTTTGGAAAGGTTTAACAGCCCAGATACAATTGCATTCAGTTGCAATGAATGGAACATTTGATCCTTGTCCTTAACCAAAAAATCATGGAAAATTTTAAACCTTTCCAAAAGAATTTCAGATGAACTGAAAGAGAAATATCGTCTTCTGTATGATTATGAAATAACATCTGAATGCCATATGACAATTTGAATATGAAGATGAAAGATTGAAGGTTCTTTTCTCAACTAATATTTTTCTCTCTGTTTACACTGTTGAAATTCCTTTGTGCAAAGTTGGGAAAACTAAAATAAGGAACTGTTTATTTCCCAGTTGGATTAACTGAAGAAATGAAGCCACCTACAAAATCCCATTATTTATTTTTACCATCAGTCCAAAGAACTTCACAGCGAATGACTGAGACTGATTAGTTATTGTGTCTGAAAAGAAGAACCTAGAATATCACAACTGCTCTCAAAATCTTGCAGAAAAGTTTGCTAGGTTCACAGCAATTGTGCAGTCCTTCTCGACTTCTTTTATAATTCTAGTCTTATATAAATTGGTCCATTGAGAGAGATTCAAAGGGTATTTTATTCTGAAATATTTTATTGGCCTTTAGTAACTTAATCAGAGATTTTCTATGATCTTCCAAATGCCAATTTTCTATAAGTTCCCAAATGCAATATTCTAATCTCTGTTGCATCTAATCTAGTACTTATAATGGTCATACTGTTTTTAATAATTTTTAAATTCTCCTTTGTTCCAAAAGAAAGATCATTATAAAAGAATGGTCTTTTTCTGCAACTTTTGTGTGTGTGTTTTAAAATATGAATTGATGGTTACAGAACTTTTTAAAAAAGTCTCTAGATCAAATCCCATTTTGTTTATTTCAACCACAACAAAATCATATGATCTTGGTTTCAAAGAAGAGAATCCAATTAAACAAATGAGTCACAAACATTACACTTGTTTTATTTATTCACTGAAGAATATATTTCAGAGATATTTTCTGGGCCGATAAGATGTCATTTATTAATTGGAGTGATCTGAACTTGCTGTCCATTTACTTTTCTTATTCATCGTGTATTTTGTTATATTTGCTGTGAGTGGCATAAATTCAGTCAAGGCAAAGATGGTATCTGCCTTGAGATCTGGAGACTGCCAGCTCTTTAAAAAATTGACTGTGGTTAGAGACAAATTATGCACGTATAAAAAAGAACCTAGATATTTGCTTGGAGCAGCAAAGGAGGAGAAACAGATGGGATCATCAGGCTACTAGGCAGCACACCTGAAAACCTCAATGTGGCCTGATTTAGGGATTTTATCTGTGTTTATCTGGATTTTGCAGGCCTGGTGCTGATATTACTTGCCAGAACAAATCCACCCTGCCAAGAGTGCCTAGGGGTGTGCCAGATCTGAGTGCTAGAACAGAACTTCCTTGGAAATAGTTACTAGCTCTTTAATTTAACAGCTGGTATCCACTTTGGGCCAGAACTCTATTTTTCTGTGACGTTATGCTTGGTATGTTGACCTTTCTCATAATGTAATGTTCTGTTTTTTAAGAGTTATGAAATTCATAAACTCTAATTTTTAAATCAAAGACAACATCAGCAAGAAAAGAATGTTCTGCAAGACAACTTCATGCATTAAATATTTGATGAGATCTGAGCTTGAGATATTTGTACAGATGGCCTGTTTATAATTGTGGGATTGATAATCAGTCTTTTGATCATTCACAATCAAACATGTATATTTCTGGCTGTATATACTTTGTCTGGCTGTATAACATGTATATACTTTGTATATACTTTCAAAGTATAATACTAAAATGAAAAACAAAACCAAACACAAATTACTGCAGAAATGTATATTTTCCAATTCCTGCTTACTAGGTTATGCTAAAATATACAAAAATAGAGAGATTTGCGGGAAAGAATTAGCAGCCTTAACCTATTCCTACTAATTCTAAACAATTGGATACTTCTCTAGATGTACAGATAAGAGCAGGCTAACTGGCCATTTGGGAATCTGCAGGAATGAGAAATTGCTCGCTCGGCCATTTGGATTGCAAGGGTTAGCCAAAAGAAGGAAGGTACAACCTTTCTCAGTGATATCCAAAATTATCTTAAAAGGGTTAGGAAGCCTTTACAACCTCCCCTTGTAACTTTCATACCTATGGGTTCAGCAACCAAGTCTTGTTGTTGTCATTTGTTTCTCCCTCTCCCCCATCCAATTCTGAGACCTTGATAAGTCTCTGCAGTTTTGTTGGCATGGATGTTCAAAAGGGGTTTGCCACTGCCTCCTTCCTAGGCTGAGAAAAAGTGACCAGCCCATAGTCAGACATTTATGTCTAAAGTGGGACTAGAACTCACAATTTCAATCCCGATGCCTAAACCACTACACCAAATTAGCTCTCAATTTTTTTTTCCAGACTGGAAACAATCAACAGGAAAAGCTGTTTGGCTGAAAGTGGCAGGGGAAAGCAATTATTTCAATTTGATTTATTGTATTTGTTTGTTAGGCCAGCGTTTTTCAATCTTAGCAACATTAAGATGTGTGAACTTCTACTCTGGGTATTCCCTGGCCAGGGATTTCTGGGAGTTGAAGTTTACACATCTTAAATTTGCCACGGTTAAGAAATACTGCTCCAGGCAATATAGGTAGTTCTCAAATGACAAACAATTCATTTAGTGACCGTTCAAAGTTACAACATCACTGGAAAATAATGAACATTTTTCACACTTATGACCATTGCAGCATCCCCATGTCATATGATTTACATTTGGATGCTTGGCAACTGTTTCATACTTATGACTGTTTGCAGTGTCATGGGGTCATGTGATCCCCTTTTGCGACCTTCTGACAAGCAAAGTCAATGGGGAAACCAGATTCACTTATAACAACTGTGTTACTAATTGAACAACTGCAGTGATTCACTTATCAAATGTGGCAAGAAAGGTCGTAAAATGGGGCAAAACTCACTTAACAAATGTCTCACTTAGAAACTTAAATTCTGGGCTCAGTTGTCCCCCTTCCTATCAATACCAATCAAGAAATTGGCAGTTCAGAATAAAGCAGGTCGACGGTAGGGTTTAGGAGAAAACTAGGATGCAGGCATCAGAGAAGGACATACCAAAAATGAGACAGGTCTTGATGATTGTGGGATTGCATCAGAGCATGGCTGACTCACACTGGTTATACATAATTATGCTCTTGGGCAGGATTTGGGAGTAGTCAGTCCCCATCCAGAAGCCTGTAAGTATTACACATAAATATGCATAAATTAAACCAGCATCAAAATCCCCCAATTTGCTACCAGTTGAACCCTTCAGGCCCATTTGAAAGCCTGTTGTTTTACTTAAAACAACTCAGTGCCTGTTGGTAGCTGCAAACGCTTTATGGACTTTTTGCTGAAAGTGGAGAAAAAAATGAATTTGTGATTTGTGGGTTTGATGATTAGAAAGAGAATAGGAGGGGAGAAGGAACCCCAATAAATAAATACATTTACAAATGTAAAGAAAATTGGAAGACACTCTTTTTGTCTTTTGTCTCCCCTTTTCTTGGCAGTGTCTTTTATTTATTTCTCATTTGCTTTTCTCTTTTATTTTTCTTTACTTTCTTTCTTAACACGTCTGTATTGTTTTTTTATTCTGTAAAAAACTTCAGTATGAAGAAATAACTTAGAGTCCCCCCTCCCTCTTCCTCTTCCCGTCTTATTACAAATATTTCATATGTAATTAATACAATTCATTTGCATGACTCTGGGGCTCTCAGAATTTCCAGCATGGAGAGCCAGATGTGTAGAATGCCAGTTCTTGAAGCTGAAGAACATCTGGAGGGCAGCAGGTTGAGGCAGGCTGCTTTTCAGTGTATAGTCACGGCAACTGCACTTAATGGTAAACAATATCACAATGTGATTTGATTCTTTTACCTTAGTGTCCCAGATAAACCTTATTGGGGTTTATAACTATGGTCTATGCCTTAGGATGTTATGTAAAGCAAATTACTGTGGCTTCTTATAACAAACTGTGGGGAATACAAGCCATGGCTGAACAATAGGTGAGTTTAACACCCACCCACCCAACTCTTTCCAAACAGACAGAAATCCTGTATTATTAACATTTCAACCATTGAAACAAAAAGAAATCCAAGAATTAAGTAGAAGTAAATACCTATAAACATTGTATGTTCTCTTCATGGTGGTCTGCATCATCGGTCCATTTCACCCAAACCATTTTTATTCTGATGAATGGCACCATGGCAAAATCTCAGACAAGAAACTTCTGAATATGCCACCAACATTTAGTGAGCTGCAGCAAGAGTTGTGACTTCTCTCCAAAATATTTTATTTGCTTTGAAGGGACCGAAGCTCTTCTCGGACTATGTGACATGCCCAGCATTGGTTGCCAATCAGCTCTTCATATTTCGAAGCCTTCTATTCCACCCCATCTCCATTCCTTATTACACAGGGTCCTTTTTCCCTGGCAGGTAGTCCATAGTATACGATAACTATTATATGGCCTTCTAAAGGAAAGAAGCCTTCTTTCTGGGAAGTTTAAACAATATTGAAATATGTAGCACTGCTGTTCGTTTTCTCTCTCTGTCTCTCTCCCCCTCTCTCCCCATACAAGTTGAGATAAAGAATAACACACTCATAATGAAAAGAAAGATAAAGAATAACATACTTATAATGGAAATAAAATATTCATCAATATTTAAACAGTGAGTTAATTATTTTGTGTGTGAAAGATGGAGGTGGTTAAAATGTAGTTGCTGCTTCTAAATATTTTGAAATGTCTCAGTGAAAATGTGAAAGAATGTTGTCACAGTACTTCTATGATACCACAGCTTTCCTCAAGCTGGTGTTCTCCAGATGTTCTGGACTTATTGTAATCCTTGCATGGAATGAGCCAAAGGCTAAGAGTTATGAGAGCTGAAGTTCAAAATGTGTGGGAGGACACCTACTAAGGAAGTCTGCAATATTTGGAGATCAAGGTTTGATGACATAATCTCAGCCATTTGATCTATGCTCTCTGAAGTTCAGCAAGAAGAAGAAAATGCTCCCAAATATCCAATCTACCAAAGTGCCAAAGGATGAAACTGACTGTTTCTGTTTCCTCCCATAATTCCTTGAGAGAGGTACCATAGCAATGAAATATTATCTTTATTTGAAGTATAATTGTATTAATACTTTGGACAACAGTAGTAGTAAATGTTTATTTACACTATTTGTTTGCCGGCTGAGTCAAACACATATCCATTCCCTCACCATATAATATTGTTATCGCTGTTTATTACTGCAACCCAAAAAACTTAAAACATCTGAAAATCATGAATCCCTTGCTTCTTACAGACCTGTAGATACAGCTCTTTGTTCCTCCTTTTCTCCAATTGCCATCTGAATACAGAGGCCAATAGAAATAATTAAACCACAGTTATTCAGCAAGCATTTGATTCCTCACAGCACTGTTACTGAATAAGATCCTGCCTTGCTTATCATCTAAAGCTATTAAGCATGAGCTGGAAAAATCCAGGATTAACTGAATGGTAGCAAAAAAAGGATATAGGAAACTTTAACTTTTTGCTGCCATCTAATAATCATCTGGATTTTTTACAGCTCAGATTTGGTAGCCCTTTATAGAATAAATGCAGTGGGTGAACATCCAGGTGGTTTTTTTGTTTGCATCCAAAACATAATATTTTACATATTAGTGAGGAGCTAAAAACTATGCATGATTATTAAAGTTTCAGAAGCCTTTGCATGAATATCATTCAAATCCTGTTTTTTTCTGTTCAATTGAAGTTTAGATAAGAATCTTCAAGATTTCAGTCTGCAAATCATGTTCTCTTCCCTTCTATAGGAGCACAAATAATGGTCTAGAGACTAGTTCAAAATTATAAAGCAAGGACGAAAGGATAATATATTGGAACTATTTTGTATTTGTGGAAATGACTTATGACCATTTTTCGCACTCAACAACTGTTGCAGCATCCCCATGGCCAGGTGATCAAATTCAAATGCTTGGCAACTGATTCATATTTATGATGGTTACAGAGTCCCGGGGCCTCATGATCCTCTTTTGCAATCTTCTGATGAGCAAAATCAATGGGGGAAGACAAACAACCCTGTTACTAACTTAACAATCGCAGTGATTAACTTAACAACAATGGCAAGAAAGTTCATAAAATGGGGCAAAATTCACTTAACAACAGTCTTGCTTAGCAACATAAATTTTGGGCTCAATTGTGATCATAAGTCAAGGACCACTACTTGCATAAAGCAATCATTATCCATACCATGTGTTGCTTTTTACTTTCCATGCAAGGCTTTATTCTTTGCCTTCATGTATAATTCAATGACTGTATAACGTCATTCTGATTGAAGCTGGTTTTAATTCAAATTAAATTACTGATTTATTACAGAGAATTCTGAAAGTAAATGTGTAAATAGTCCTCATCTTGTGGCCATTTGTTGACTGACCATTCAAAGTTACAAGGGCACTGAATCAAGTGTCTTATTATCATTTTTCACAGGACTACTGCAGCTTCCCCAGGGTCACACGATCAAAATCCAGTTGCTTGGCAACTGGTTCGTATTTATGACGGTTGCAGGATTGGATTCCCTTTTGCAACCTTCTGACAAGCAAAGTCAATGGGGAAACCAGATTCATTTTACAGCCTTGTTACTAACTTAACAACTGTAGCGATTCACTTAACAATGGCGGCAAGAAAAGTTGTAAAATGTGGCAAAACTCAACAACTGTCTTGCTTAATAACAGAAATGTTGGGTTTAATTGTGGTTGTAAGTCGAGGATAACCTCTTTAGGAAGAACCCTTCAAATATTACCATTGCTGATTGTCTCCATTGTTGATTCAAGCTGGCTGCTCAACATAATAATTGTGTGCACATACCATTGCTTGTCCTCACCCTAGATGGTGAAACTGATATGTATTACATTTGGCTTATTAAAATATCATAAAAATGTAATAAAAATATTAACATTCTGACTGACTCTTGTCTGTTTTTTCTTCTTCCTGAAAGTGTGTTTGAGATTGGAATCTGCTGAATTACTAAATTTGTAAGCATTAAAATGTGCAACTGATTTGTGCAATGTTTATTAATTATTATCATAATCATATTGTGTCAAATAAAATGTATAAGATATAAGACATGAATTTAAACTCATCAGATTTCCACCTAGATAATATGAAGGTTCTTTGATGTCTAAGATCATAAACTAAAGGGTTTTCTTAAAAAAAAATTGGGTGTGATAGAAATTAAGGTACAAATAATGTTCTTATATGTTAGTGCTGAATGAACAAATGTGAAGAACTTTTGCTAGGAAAATAAATAGGCTACTCTTTTGCAAAGAAATGTGTGGTGTCAAACTATTTCAGAGTAGCACAGAAAAGTGATACAGTGCAGTCCTATTCTTATTTAGCCAGATGTTTCTTTCAATTTTGAATGTCCTCCCAGGTAAACATACAAGGGGCATCAGCCTAAAATGTTCTATAATTAAAGGTACCCTGAATCAAATATGAGTCAAATATGAAAGGAGATCAAGATAATATATTATAATATAATATAATATAATTTATATTGACTGTTTCCTAGTATGACTTGATTGCTATTGTACCCTGTGACTATCATTCAGTATTGTACCTGATGATTCTTGACTCTTGACTAATGTATCTTTTTTTATGTACACTAAGAGCATCTGCACCAAGACGAATTCCTTGTGTGTCCAATCACACTTGGCCAATAAAGAATTCTAGTCTATTCTATAAGAAACCCAGATGACTTGAGAAATAGTTGGAAAGCAAAGGGAGAAAGTGTTCTGGGGAGAAATTCAGGGGCAGCAAACAACCTGGACTTGAACACTGTGGCAATCTCTGAGGTTTCTGTTTATCCTCTAGTCAGGGTCTATATGTACTGTAAGGAGTGCTAAAAAGAGAATATATATAACATTCTTTGAACCTTCAAAAATATTCCTAAGGCTACTTCTGGAGCCAGGCTCAATCAAATGCTGCCTATTTTGGCACAAACATTCAGGAACAAAAGGCAGCTTCTCCCATCCCCTTTTCTTCCCGACAGGTTTTGATGGCTCTGTGCCATGGCGACTCACTGGCACATTTTGTTGTTCTGAACTTTTTGCTGTACCAGGCACCAAAAGAGTAGCTCAGTAAGTAAAGCACACAGACATAAACAAAGTAGATTCACATCATAACCAGAAGTATTTATTTTTATTCCAACTTTTACAGAGGTCCGTGTTTGTCTAAAATCAGTAAACCACTCTTTACATGTGTTGTAATCAAATACCTGAACCTTAAACAATAACACAGTCTCAGTTCTACCATTTCTTCAAACAAATGGGTTTAAACCTCAAGTGGTTTGTTACAAGGCAGACATATAAAATGTCACTTTGGATGCCCTGATTTATTTATTGATTTACTTAAACTTGTGCTCTATTCTTTAATATAACCATTTTCAAACTGATTCATAATCATATAAGAAAATGAAGACCAGAACAATCATAAAGTTGTACTGTTCTATATGTAAATGGGTGACTCCAAATCTACAAATCTGATTGGCCAAGAAAACTAAGCATTGGATTGGTTTCACTAGGAACCAATCCAAAGAGCTGCTGAAAGGCGGCAAATTTAAGGAATTGCCCATAGGCTAGAAAGCAGGCAGGCCAGCCTGTATAAAAGGGTGGCCTCGGCTGCAGCCAATTGTTCCTGTGCACTGACTAAGTGTGAAATAAAGCCTTTTGTTGTTGGAAACCCGGTCTACCTCAGTGTGTTTTACGAATAAAAACACTGGCGACGAGGGTGGGATCGTCCTGAACGCGAAACTGCACGCGGTGATAAAGAAAGCCCAGACGCGCAGCAGAGATGCCTGGAAACAACGCATCCTTCCCGCATCCTAGCAATCCTAATGAAAAGAGGATTGGGAGTCATAATGCAGAGCTCTTCCAAATGTATTGTGGAAAGCAATGAAATGGAAGGTATTTCAGAGCAACGCAGCGAGCTGTGGTTCCTAACCCACTGTGAGATGCCAAACGGTGTTCAATGGATGGCAAAAGGTCCTTGCGAAAGCCCGGAGACGTTAAACAACTAACGTGGCCAGAAATTGCAAAGAATTCTCAAAGCAAGCACTACGCTCGCGGTGGTGTCAATCTAATAAAGCGACAACGAATTTACCACAGGAGACCAGAGGAGGGAGAGACCGGTCGCCGATTTTCGTTGCTGCTTTTGAGGGCAAATAGCAGGGGTTGAGTGGATTTCCTGAGACATTATGAAGCGATGAGGGATCGTGTGGTGTTGGAGCTAAGAGACTCTAATTGCACAGAGTAAATTACTCACAAGCCAACATCAACCGTAACCGAAGGCCAATCGCGGAAGCAACGGCCAGGCCGAGCCGCGAAGAAATCGCAGTCCCACTAATGAACGAAGAATTCCGATCGTAGTGGAACTACAACCAGCTGGAAGACGACGCCTCAATCGCGTGAATTCCAGGACGTTTTTGACGGCTCACTTGGCAAGTATGCAGGGACATCGCCATTTGTTTTTAGTGCTAGACCCCCAAATAGCCCGCACGTAAAGTAATAAAAGCCATGGCGAGTTCCCTTTGCACTAAAGGCAAAGATAGAGGAACAGCTAGACAACTTAATAGCCCAGGGGGGTGGTTAGAATGTGGAACCATGGCAAGTGGGAAGACGCCTATTGTCACATCATAAAACCTGATGGGGTCCCATTAGAATCTTGTGGTGGACTATAAGGCTACCCTGAACCACGCTTTACAACCAGCTAATAAGTCTATTATAGTCCACCCATAAGGGCGCATTCAAGATGTCACTGACTCCAATTTGGAGTAATGCGTGGCCCAGGCGTGTTCGCCAAGAGTTTGAATGCAACGCCTCCTAAAATGGCATTAAGGAAGTTCGTTCCCTAATTTCGAACGACGGTCCTAAATGCTCGGCCAGAGATTGAGACTCAATTAAGAAACAGACTCAAAGAAAGTATTAACCACAAAATTTAGGGATATCTGCCTCGAAAGGTAAAGGAGAAAAGGTGCTGCTAATTAGAAAATTAGCGTCCAAAAATTCCTGGGCTAATTCAAGTAGACGGAGAGGGTAATCCACCCTACAGACAAGAAGTTAAAGCAATCAAAGAAGCACCTGAAAACCAAGAAACAAAACAAAAACTAAGCAAGCATTTTTAGGACTAATTAATTTCTATAATGTATTCCTGCCAAACAAGGGCCACTACACGGCAAGAACCGTTGCACCTCTTTTAGACAAAAAGGCAAATTGGACTTGGGGTTGCACAGAAAAGAAAGCATTCCGAAAATATTAAAAGCTTGCTAACATCAACAAACCGTTCTATCCATTTAGTAACACACTGCCATTAAGAGTGACACTGTGACGCCTGCACCATAAGACGGAGTAGGTGCCATCCTGAGCCACCAACTACCTGATGCAGAGAAGCACCCATCACATAATTATTCTAGGATCTCTATCAAGAACCGAGCGAAATTACACCAACTGGACAGGGAAGCTCTAGGCAATAGTCGCTGGAAGTGAAACGTCTTGCACGAGTACTTATAAGGGCGGTACCTTTCAATCATAACGGAACCACAAATCGCGTGATGGGGATTTGGGGGAAACAAGCCAACACCTAATATACTGTCCCCAAGAATGACTAGTGGTCAGAGTTCCTAGCAGCCTATTCCTACACTCTGGACAACATCGCCCAGGGAAACAAATTTCCATGTGGAACGCGTTTGAGCAGAGCCACCCTTACCAAGCAACCGATGAAGGACCCCGGCACAAAGTCGATGACAACACTACAAATTGATGACTTGCCCCGATCTACCATATCAGCTTATGATGTCGCCGCAAGAGCGCACCCGCGAAAGACTATTGACTGCCCGCATTCTTAGCTGGGTAAGTAAAGGCTGGCCGGAGAACCAAAAAACTGAAAGCTTTAAAACCTTCAGTCCAGACAGACTGAACTTTCCGATTCAAAGGGTGTTTGTTGTGGGGTGATGCGGTGGTCATTTCCGACCAAATTACAACCGCAGGGTACTTAGGTGTTAGGCATGAAGGCACCCGGGAATGGTAAAAAGATGAAAAGTCTTGCCCAGTAAGTTATGTGTGGTGGCCGGGTAATTGATAAGGACATAGAGTTTGGGTAAGCTCGTGGCAACAAATGCCAGGGATTAGATCGTCCCCGACCAAAGCACTGCCGTTAGGAACTGGGAAACTCCTCCGGGGACCTTTGGTCAAGAATTCAACAATTGACTCAGTTGGTCCAACGCAAGGGAGCATACTTTCTGGATTGTCGTTGATGCCTAACTCTAATTGCTTGAAGTAAAGTTATGCATCAACGACAACAGAAACTGTAATTAAAAAACCTGGACAACCTTTTTGCCACCCATGGTCTACCGGACCATTCTTTTCTCACAACAATGGGCCACAGCTTAAGCCAGCATAACATTTTGAGCAGTAACCTAGCCTCCATGCATAAGATCATGCGCTAGACGCGTGCAGCCCACCCCGGCTGCGAACAGCAGGGCTGAGAGATGGTCCGGTTTACTAAAAGAAGGTTTTTAAGAAAGAAATGGACGCTGGAGATGTACAACAGAAAGTAAACCGTTTGCTCACACTCCAGCACATAACGCCCAGTACTGTAACCAGACAAGTCCCCAGCAGAAATTACTTATGGGGCAAAAAGTTTACGATCACAACTTGATAGTTACCCCAAATTTTACCGCGCAGAAAACCCCCCTGATTTCCTCTAACAAGGTTTAGACAATTCGAAATAGGCAATTTGGTAATACGCGAAAAACTTCACCGGGGACCCGGTATGGGCTACCAGGAACAGATTACCCAATCACAGGCCCCAAAATCCTACCGGGTTAACAGTAGAGGATGGCAGGGAATGGAAGCGGCACATTAGACCAGCTTCGCTCAAATTATAAGAAAGAACCGACGAGACATACAAACCATTGCGCCCCGACAAAACCGACGAATTGCAAACCAAGGTGGGGGGGGAAGAGGCGAGAAGTAAATAAAGAACTTTTTAAAACCAAAAACAATGAACATATAATCAATAAAGAGCAAATAAAAATGACCTCACTGTTTGAAGAGACTTGCAGGAAAGAGCCTATCGGAAGGGTCCCAGCAAGACAGCTTGACCTGCCCGGAGGAAAGCGGGAGGGAGTGGCAAAACCAGCCGGCCTAAGCAACTCAGGCGGTGGTAAAATGGCTGAACTCACCTTCCAGTACGGTTTCCACGGGAGTAAAGGACGGAAGGGCACAGCACCCCAGTCCGAACCGGTGATAAGTCCTTCACCAAGAATGAACACGCCGCATTCAAGTGCGAGTTCTGGAAAAGCCCACCTACCTGCGAGACTACGTCACCACGTTGGACCTGACTAAGAGGGAGGAGGTGTTTTCTATAATGTAGTATGAGTGCTCCAATCTACAAATCTGATTGGCCAAAGAAACTAAGCATTGGATTGGTTCACTAGGAACCAATCCAAAGAGCTGCCTGAAAGGCGGCAAATTTAAGGAAATGCCATAGCGCTCCAAGCAGGCAGGCCATCCTGTAAAAAGGCTGGCCTCGGCTGCAGCCAAATATTCCTATTACTGACTAAGTGTGAATAAAGCCTTTTGTTGTTGGAACCCGGTCTACCTCGTGTGTTTTCCGAATAAAACATGTACAATAGTAACAGAACTATAAAACCAAAGTTGTTCACAAAAGAATGTCAAAAAAGTCAAGATGGCAGCCAGATTGATTGATTGACCAGGCAGTCAAAGCTCTAGCAGCCTGTAAAAATGGGTTGGGGCTATATTTGCACAGATATTCAGCCATCTTGACATTCTTGACATTCCCACATATAGAACAAAGCTGAAAATGCTCCATGAGGGGAGAAATCTAAAATCTCCATAAAAATATTCATGAGGACTGACCAAAATGCTGCAGAATAAAAGAAATTTTCGTATTCTCCAGAATCCAGAACATAAGTGATGAGGAAATGCAGGTGGGGAGAAGTTCAAAAATTAGAGTTTTAGACTTCAGGGCTTAAATGTGTAATGAGCAATGGTGGCTAACCTTTTTGGGCTCCTGTGCAGCCCCCCCATGGCCCTGTGCATGCACGCGTGATTCCCCCCACTGCCCCCTTACCTGCACTGCATCTCCCAGCTGATTTTTGGCCCACTTGAGGCCTTTTTTGGCCTGCTAGAGGCTTGAGGGATGCCTCTGCAGGCTTTTTTGAAGGCCAAAAAAATGGGCCCATTTCATCACTTCCGATATTTCCGGAAATACAGGAAGTGACAAAAGGGCCTATTTTTTGGCCTGCAAAGCCTGCAGAGGCATTCCTCAAGTCTCAGACAAGCCGAAAAAGGCCTAAATACCAGCTGGGAGGTGTGTGCATGCGCAGTGAGGTGAGTTTGCCTGGAGCTCTCATGCCCGTACAAATGACTCTGCATGCCACCTTTGGCACCCGTGCCATAGGTTCGCCATCATGGTCCGAGGGACATATACGATGTACCCACCTTCATGATGGTTAACAAACATACATACATGCACATGCATGAATCCAATCTGAAGATGATTTAAGTTTCTGCAGCTAACCTGAAAAGTACAAATTTCCTAGCCAGAAGCAACTCTTTTTTTCAGATATGGTACATACACAGGTAAACATAAGGAGATAGACTTATCCTTTATTTCATTTTCTAAAAATTAAAATGTTATTCTTGCATAAAAAATTCTGTCTACAATAATTTAAAAGTTGATAGGCTTGATTGCCCCTAAAGGGTTGATACTGTATACAAATTTCATCCAGTTTTACTATAACATTTTAAAAAAATTGTCTCAGTATTTTTTCTAAAAGATAAAGATTTAATGTTTTTTAAAACAAAACATCTTGAGCTTATTTATCTAGAAAAGTATAATCTGTTAGGCTGTTGGTTTGAGCTCCGAGCTTAGCAACTTGGTTGCAAATATTTCATCACCATTCGAGGAGACATCGTCTGTGTGTCACACATCATCACTCTAATCCTAATCTGCATCGCACACAGACGGTACTTAACTACATCCCAGCAACAACATCCAGTCAATCAAACTGTCTGAAATCAGACCATGACTCAGAAATATCTGAACAAACAACATTCAGACTAATTTGCATCTCATAAAAAGATATGTTCTACAGATGAGCACAACTCAACATGCACTGACGATGTCTCCTTGAATGGTGAAGAAACGTTTGCAACCAAATTGCCAAGCTTGGAGCTCAAACCAACAGCGTATAACTACCAACCTGAGCTACTAATATTCAAACACATTTCAGTATCATCTGTCATTCACAGATCAAATCCAGAGTATTTCAGAAAGTTATTTTGAAGTTGTAGTTATGTTCAGTAGAAGGGAGATTCAGGAGGAGTGAAGTTTAGGTTCAGAATAAAAAATGAGGCTCCAAGTCACTCCAGAATGAGTTGATCAGTTTTCTAAATCATCAAATTGGAATCCAAACCAAATATTGTAGTTGTGCATGTCCACACTTATTATACATGTTTTATACATGCATACAATATTATGCTGGATGGTTGTTTTTTGAGATAATGTTATTGCTATCACATTCTACTATTGTACAGGCTGTTTAATGGTAATTTATGGTACAATGATCTGTTTTGTCTTGATGATTTATTGTGTTTTATATAGCGAAAGCTGCCTTCTGAGAACTTCACTCAAAGAATAATCTTAAAAGTTACTATTTAAAACTATTTTAATTAGCATTATATTCAACCAACTTAAAATTAATTTCAAATAAGAATTCTTTTTTCAGGTAATGGAAAGGTCAATGTAACCCATTTGAATCCATCAATTGATGGATTATTTTTAATTTTATTTGGCATAGAAAGTCAGGAATGTGGAAAAACCTTGTCTTTCATTCTCCCACAACAAAAGCATCTGAAACTAATCTCAGCATGTAGGCAGTTTCATATGGTAAAAAGAGTCTTTCAAGAAAAATGGGTCGAAACTATTTTGTGCTTTGCAGATCATTCCAAGAAGAAGCCATCTTCAAAAAGGGTTCATATCAAGTCCATTTCACAATAACGTAAGTTAGATGTGATTACCACATTTGAGATAATTGCTGATAATTGAGATAAGAGCCATTGTTTCGCAAGATCACTTCTGACATACCAATCAAAACTCATAGAAGACACTTTTACTCATCACGAGGTTTGATAGTTTTGATTCAAAAGAAATATCTTTATCTTGAAAATGACCATGACATAATCATAGGTGTTCTGTATGCAAATAACCGGCTTCAAATAATGCATTCCCATTGGCTACTAAGAACGATAAGGGATTGATTCCTTTTGAACCAATCCCTGCAGCCGCGGGAAGGCGGCAAAATTAAACAACTGTCATTGGCGGCTGCAAGCCGCGCCGCGGCAAAAGATATAAAAGACGCGGCCGGCTGAGCCAATGTCCTTTTCGTACATCCTTGACTTAAAAAGACTTTGCCTTGTTGGGAACGCCGGTCTACCTCGCGTTTTTTCCGGACAAAACACTTGGCGACGAGGATGGGTCCTAAACGCGAGACCGAGCACGCGGTGAGAGAAAATTCCCAGACGAAACGAAATGGCTGGGAACAACGCACCGGCCCGCACCTTTCAATCCCAACGAGGAAGACTGGGACTTGTATGCAGACCGTTCCAGAAGTACCTCTGGAGAGAGCATACGAGATAGCAAGACAGTCCGAACAACCGCAAAAGAGCGCGTCTTTCTAACGCACCTGCGGACCGACCATTTTCAAAATGGCAAAAGCCCTGTGCGAAGCCCCGAGACGTTTAAGCAGCTAATCTGTGCCTGACTCCAGGAAACTACTGAAAACGCACATCTACGCACCAACGGTGTCAAACCTCATAAGACGGCACGAATTCTCCAGGAGAGACCAGAATAGAAGGTGAGACGGTTAGCGACGTCGTGGCCGCACTCCGACAGATAGGGGAGAGAAATGCGAATTCTCAACCTCGACGAGGCTATGCGGGGACCGAGTCATCTTGGGGCTAAGCGATTCAAGCCGGCACACAGTAAAGCTGCTGAATAAGCGAAAGAAACCATCTCTCTC
>BHFT01064961.1:0-15993 GCA_004320025.1 Laticauda laticaudata | reverse complement strand
AAATTTGGGGCACTTTTTGGAGCGGATAACAACGGATGGAGCCACCCCCGAAATTTTGCTCATCCGCTGTGTCTTTTGCATATGTTTTGCATCCATCGGCCAGTGGGACCTAGCCTTTAACACTGAATGATTCCTCCACAGTGGTCACAGCTTTACAGATCAGAGGATAAGCTGTCTACATACAGCTCTGTTTTCTAACATTTGACTGCCACTCCTATGCCCTGACATCACTGTATCTAATGACAGGACTACCCCTCTAGGGTTGCTGTTACAAGAAGCACTATCAGCTGATGTTGAAACCTGTTCAGCAATATTTCTAGTTATTAAGTAGAAACCAAGATTTCCAAATTCAACTATTATTTTAATACCGATCTTATGAAATATAGTTTGGGATGACATTCAGGTGAGCTAGAGGAACAGGCAAAGAAATACACTCTAGTCCCAAAGATGCTTTTTCCAAAAGGTAACTGGACTTTCTTGTTTGTTTCCTTGAAAACATTTCAGTTCTCATCGAAGAAGCTTCTTCAGAAGTGAAGAAGCTTTTTGGACAAGAAGTGAAACATTTTCAAAGAAAAAAAACCAAGAAAGTCCAATTACCTTTTGGGAGAAAAACCCACTTTTGGAACAACCATGAACTGGATGATTGAGAATCTCCATAGACAAAATATACAGTATTTCCTTAACTTACTGTAGTACATTTTCTGAGACAACATAAATATGCTCTCAAAATTCATAGCACAGGCACTGGCTTCAACAGAGTTCCTAGTTTTCATATTGTTAATCACAGTCTCCAGGGGATTTGCAGAAATGTGCAAATTTGACAAATGAATGTGGAAGAAATTATCTTATCCCTATGCCTTACTTCTCAAAATCATATCCAACTAATAGCAATCAAGTCAAATCAAATAGAAAGCAAACCAGAAAAAAGCATCCAGTTCTCCTCAGTGTCTTGCTTTACAAAAACCTATGAGTTATAAGTTTAATGGTGGAAGAAACACATTAACCTTACTTTCATTCTGTAGTAAATAATATAAAGTTTTCATATTTTTCCCATTGTTCTGGACTTGCATCAAAATTAACAACTCCAGTTGAATTCTGTTTGTGATCTTTTAAAGAGGGTTTTTCAAATAAATGTGTTGGTTTTTTTGTTCTATTTTTTTAGTCCTATCTTGAGGCCTTTTATGCATTCTGCAAAAAAGAAGGTGGCACTACAGCAGATATAATGTGTCCTATTTTAGAGGTAAGAAAAATTTAATGTTTATTTTTTTAATCTCATTTATCACCTTAGCCATCCTAGAACATAATGATAGGTTTGGAAGGAACATTGGAGATCTTCTTGTCCAACTCCCTGCCCATGGCAGGAGAATCTATTCTATACCATTCCAGACAAATGGCTGCCCAGTCTCATCCTGAAACCTCCAGTGATGGAGCATCCCTAACTTCTAGAGGAAAGCTGCTCCACTGTTTAACTGTTCTCACTGTCAGGAAATTTCTATTTAGTTTTAAGTTGAATCTCTCTTTTAATTATTTTTTCATCTATAGCTTTTTGTAATGCCCCCTGCCTTCTTCTGTGACTCTGTCTTCTTCTGTGACAGCCTCTCAAGTAATGGAAGACTATATCAGATTTCTCCTAAGTCTTCTCTTTGTTGGACTAGATTTACCTAGTTCTCTAAATTATTAATGGTTTGGAGTCCAGATCCCTTATTATCTTTGTTGCTCTTCTCTACACTCTTTCTAGGGTCTCAGCATTTTTCTATCTTGGTGACCAGAACCAGTTTTCACCCACAGCCTGCAGTACACTTTTGATTAGTATATTCAATTATTTTAATAGCACATATGGCAGAAATACATTTCCTTAAAAATAGAATTGAAATACTTTAGATTTTTCTAAGTATCCTGACTAAATTAGATGAGGTAACAGATTATTAGATTATTAAATATAGATATCCAAAATCTATATTTACCTGATAAATATTTATTTATTTGATTTATTTGATTTGTCAATTGCTTACAAGATAATAGGTATAAGTATATACATAGTTATGAATTCATGAAATGGGTACATATATGTACGATATAAGAAAATAACAAAAAAACAATAGGACAGGGACGAGTACGGCACGTTGGTGCCGCTTATGCACGCCCCCTGCTATACCTCTCAGGAAAGGATGCAGGCTAGCACAGGTAGGACAGTCTAAGGTTAAAGTCTTTTGGGGTTGGGAAGAAACTAGGTGAGTGTGTCAGTGATAGCAGTATTGCCAGACACTGATGCCTGATGTCTGTCTCGAGTACGTATTATCCTGCATCATATGTGTTTGTAGGTGCGGGTTAACCTTGATTTGTATCCATTGTGTCTCTAATGTGTGTTATGGTTGAAGCTTAGAGAAGTATTCATTGACAAGTTGGTGTGGGGGTGTGTGTATGCTGTGTGTAGCTAGGATGTCATGATTTTATAATTGACTACTTAGACAGTATGTGGTGTGTCCGAATACGGGCCATAATTCAAAGTTTTCTAAGTTAGTCCTAGAATTTCAAGTCTGTGCGCATAAGGTTTCTACAATACTTCGAAGTAGCGAGGATGAGACTACTTCTTGTGAATATTTCGGACTTTTCACTGTGCCTAATATTAGTTACATAATGTGGGTTCCAGATATCGAAGCTGGATTCGCAGTAATTGGTCCCAGCAACATGTCTTGTATGCCTCTACCTCAGTAGTGTGATATTACCAGAAGTATAGTATATATCTCTCTATATGTGATTCAGGTACACAAACTACTTCCAATGCCTTTTTCTCGTCTGTGTTTTAGTTAACGTGGCCTCTAATGCACCCTGTTAGGATCATGTGGGATAGCTTTTTAAAGGAAGAGGCACTTATTCCCATTCAGCCTCTAATAGATAGAGATTGCGTAGTGCTTTTTCAACATTGTCTTCTGTAAAATCAATATGTATTAGATCACTGTAGTTGTCTGTTGTTCGGCTAGGAAATACTGGGCATGATCCATTGCTGTTTACAAATACTGAACAGAAGAATGTGTTAAAGATGTTGGCTTTAATGGAGTCATTGTTGCAGTCTTTACCATCCCACTCCATCAGGAGTGGGATGGACCTTGAGTCTTTTAGTTTGTTGTTTACAAAATTGTGAAAAGTGCAGGTGGAATTGGTACATAGAAGGTTTTCCTCTTGTTTAATGTTTTTGATTAGTATATGTGCACACACAGCCTAGAAAAATGACAAAATACATATGCTACCTTTATTTTAATTAAAGATAAGTGCATCTCCCTCCACCTTCTATCCAGCAATCTACATTCATTTACTTTAACTTTCATCAATGGTTTCTTTGGTGTTCTTCTTCGCATGTGAAAATGGATCTGCTATATCTACAGCACTAATGTATATTTATTGAACAGAAGTTGGACAAAAATGTATTAATGAAATAAATGAACAATAATGAATTACATTAAGGGGGAATTGCTTACAAAAAGAAATATACAAACATGCAACAGTAGTCAAGATTGCAAATAACATCTGTTTGGAACAATGTGTAAAAATGCATACATATTGTTATGTTTTTAAAAAGAAGTTGTAAACTCATATAGGAATGGAATTTACAAAAAAAATTGAATGGAAAACTAAGAAATTTATCAAAAGTTCAGATAAAAAAGACTGGAAAAACTGAGAAACCGAGAAAAACAGAAATTGATCAGTGATCCATTGCTGGCACTTCTTTCTCTTATAGTTCTGTAGACACTTGTCCTTGGCATAACAGCCAGAATTAAATATTGCATAAAAAGTGATTCATTTCTGTAATACACACAACCTACTGATTTCTTTTTAATAAGTAAGGTTTGAAATATGTCATTGGTTAAAAATCTAGATATTTCTGCACTGAACTAATTTTATTTGTGCTTTTTCAATGCTTCCTTTGCAATATGTTACATTATTAGGAAATAATATGAGTTCCCAGTGGGGTGGAAAAGGTGTTTACTTAACTTTTATATTATTAACAAAGAAAGCTTAACCAGGTGGGAAAAAAAAGTTTTTAAAATCTACATTGCCAAAAGACAGAGAGGATTCCAGTGGATTACTAATACTAAGTGTAACAGTTGTGCATCTATGAATGATCCTTTAAAAATATGTAAAATTGTCATATGTTTTACTTTATTCAGTTTGAAGCTGACCGGCGGGCATTTATTATCACAATTAATTCATTCGGAACAGAACTAAGTAAAGAAGACAGACAGAAACTGTATCCAACTTGTGGCAGACTGTATCCAGAAGGCTTAGATATGCTTGCCAAGACTGAGGATTATGAGCAAGTGAAGGGTGTGGCAGATTACTATGCTGTATGTAATTTCCAAATTGTGCCTGATAAAAACATATTCTATCTACACCACTTTAGGATATATGTTGGCAAATTTTAAAAATCTTACAAACTGGGTATACCAGATTCTAAACAAAGCAAATGGATAACGTTGAACCTGCTTCATTAAATGAAATGCATGGAGCTCTCTGGCCAGTAGTGGAGATTGCTATTTCCATTTCCTGTTCTTGTTTATCTGAGACCTGAAATACGATAGTTCTGGAGGAATAACTGCTGATAAAAACTCTATGTTAACCAGTTGTTGAACATTTAGAAGCTGAATATAAGGGGTAGTTATTTGAACATAATATAAGAATACTTATGTATAGTGGCTTCAATGAAAAGAAATTTCTATTTTCTGGAATAGATAAATGTTTTTACCATAGACTTTATTTTTCCATCTTTTATGATCTTATAAAACTAAAAATTATCAAAATTATTCAATAAAATGATGTAGATATAGGTGCAAGACAAATTTATTTCACGTGGCAGTATTTCTCTACTTCTGTATGTGTAATAAGGAATGCTGCAGGTTATACTTGACACTAAGCTAGGTTATTCATCTTAATGTATGAATAAATCAGAATTATTTGGGATCACATAACACCCTGATTCTAAACATAGCTTATTCATCATGTTGACTGGATTTATGCAATATATTAAATCAAAACAAACCAAGCATATTATAGGTTATAGTATGTGTGAGCCCAATTCATGAAATTGGGATAGTGCCATAAAAGATTCATTGTACACACATTAAACTGAATCAGGCCAGCAATCCACCCAGTTAGATCCTGTTTATAGTGACCGAACAGCAGTTCTCTTTAGAGATATTAGAACTGAATCCAAAAACTTATGCACACAAATGGTTTGTCATTGAGTGCTGGCCTCTATAATCTTTCTCTGAAGGAGTATTTTAAAAAAGGCAAGAAAGAGAGAGGGAGGGAGGGAACATGCTTTGCAATTTATAAAACATGCGAAGTAGAACTATGCACTGAAGAATCAATTTACCAAGATCATTTTACCAAGAACAAAAATAAGTAATTTGTGAATGTTTTACATAATATTTAGTGGCTGCTTGTGTTTTCAGGAATACAAGGCTTGTTTTGAAATAGTTGGAAGTGGTACAGGTGACAAAACCTTAGAAGATGCTTTTTTTGAGCTTGAGGTAAGATTTGATCATCCTTTGAAACACTGTCTTCCCAAACTTTTCAATGTGTTCTGAGATATTTTGTTTTGTGGGCCTCCCAACAGACAGATGTACTGTGGATGTACCTAAGATTAGGAAAGAATTTCAAAAGAGGTTTCCTAGATTAGTAGGAAAAGATGCATTATAAGGTGTCTATGTATCTCCCCATGTAACCAATAGAAAAATTGCTATCACCTAGCTGCCTGCCTGCTACCTATCTACCTACTTATCTATCATGCTGCCCATCTCCCCCTACAATGTGACTCTGGGCTTATTTGATTTTCTTCAGAGAGACTTCAATTTATTATAAATTCTGAGAATTGACTGAGACATGAAGGGTTTGAAATTACTGTAATCATGTGTAAATTCATGTTTCATGAATATAATAAAATGAATACTAAGTTATAATACACATTTCATTAATTTTAATACATTATGTTTTTAATGTAATACCCACCCTTTAAATATCTTTTGGCACACCCATCCTCTTTTGCAGTGAGGGCCTTTCTTATATGTGACTCAAAGGTTGGTATGGACTTTGTTCTAAGATTCACAAACTTCCCTGCTTCTAATAAAAAAGATGTATTTTTAACCTTTGTGATAAATGGCATACAACTTGTCATTCTTCATCAGAATGATGAAAGCAGCATCAGAATGTCTGGCCAAAAAATCCATCCATCCATCCAGGTATAATGTCACAATGCATTATCGAAAAGGGTTGGAGCAAGTAGCACAATACCACAATGCTGAGTTTGATAGTTTTGCCCTCCTTGCCCCTTCTGTAAATGCTGCTATTTTTGATGATCCTGTGAGCTATTTGAAGCATTGCCACAAATGTTCAGATATAGTTAAACCTCAGGCAAACTTTTACCGAGCAAAGCAAAAGGAAAATCCATTTAGATTTACTGCCATTTCTAAAGCTCTTTTGAATACTGAAGAGAGAAAGACATGATTTACAGGTAACCAGTTATCTTTTTTTAAAAAAATATATACAATTAAATATATTTCTCCTTTTGTACAGGTAAAAATGAACGTGCTGGCATTTAACAGTCAATTTCATTTTGGAGTTTTTTATTCCTACGTTAAACTGAAGGAACAAGAAAGTAGAAATGTTGTGTGGATTGCTGAATGCATTTCTCAAAGGCACAGAACAAAGATTAACAACTATATCCCTATATTCTAAATTGATTGTTAGTGGTGCCTATTGTCATTTATTAAGGGTTCTTTACTAAATTAGTCCTCCAAAAAAAACCCCAGTCTGTTTACATATTTGGTCATTAGGAAGAAATTGTCTCAGAATGTAGCATTTTGTTGTTCCCACATGTTAGATCTATTCAGATGAAATAACTCCTGGCATGATTTGAGCAATGTTCAGTTATTATATTTCAACAAAGGTAAGGTGAATACAAAAGCTTATGATTAGGATGTTTCAAATATCCTACTTTGCAAAAGGCAGTCATACATTTAAAGGGCTGTCAAAGATGATTTTCCATATAAAGGCAAGCTCCACTTGAAGAGATTTTAAGAATCAGTTTACATAGTACTTTAAACTGGGATGCTTGTGAATAATTAGCAGCTGGAGCAAAGGTTTCTGTGGGTGTGCTCAGGAAATTAAATCTGGTGGTAGAGTGGTGAAATTGAAGCTCTGGGTGTTTTAAAGTGTGTCCTATATGTGATGCACTTAGTAAACAGGTACACCATTAATTATGGCTGCCGTATTGATTTTTCTGACAAGAAAGTTGGAAAGGATCTTGGAGATCTTCCTACTCAGGCAGGAAATCCTATACCATTTCTGACAAAATGGTTGTCTAATCTCTTCTTAAAAACTTCCAGTGTTTGAGAATTCACAACTCCATGAAACACTCCCTCAATTGGGGAGTAAGCAAAGACACACGAGTCACCACATCATAGCCATACTTTGCCAAAATGGATCTCATTTTCTATTATGTCACAGTAATTATTTTAAAATCTGTCTTTATTTTATGCAACATTGTGCCAAATTTGATCCTTTTGGGGGTTCAAATTTGTTGCCACCCAGGAACTTTTATAACACTGTGGAAAACTTGGTCTCTCCTTAATGAGCAGCAGAAAAAAATATCCATTTAGTGCAACAACTGCAATATGTTAAACAGCCAAACTGATTTCTATCTGATGACTAAATTAGGTTAAATGGGCCTCTTTCTAGAATGAGGCAACTAGGAAACAAAGGTAGTAATGAATGAAAATGCAAAGAATATTTAATGGAATAGTTCTGCTTCCTGTTGGTTTCACACACACACACACACACACACACACACACACACACACGTGTATCTGTGTGTGTGTGTGTGTGTATTTTTTCTTAAGTTTTTGTGGGAACTTACATGTATGGTATTCACCTTTGTTCGGGTATTTTCCTATGTCATCATAGTTGTGCTTTTAAAGTTGTAGCAATGTTTCGGCAGAATCTCATCTGCCACCATCAGGCTTCTGTATTGAGTTCGTATGTGGGTCAGGCTATCACAGCCGTGGTATCACGGTGTGATAGCCTGACCCACAGCCAACTCAATACAGAAGACTGATGATGGCAGATGAGATTCTGCCGAAACGTTGCTACAACTTTAACAACACTACAATGACGTGGGATAATACCCGAAGGAAGCTAAACAGCACACACACATATATATATACATATACATATACATATACATACATATACATATATGTACACTGTATATTCATGTTTCCTGTTTAATATTTAACAGTGTACAGAATGTTTAGAGTATAATTATTGTAGATTTCTTTGTGGTTTTCTGTGACAAAGATGCCTTCAATTTGATCCAGAGCCTTTTAAATACATATAAAGAAAGCTATCCTCTAATTTTAATTCTTGAGGAAGGGAAGGAATATTTAGCCTTACTGTGCTTCTATTATTTACTAGTGGGTGTCTATGCTTAATTAAGCTTTGAGTGTCATTAAATCATCAACTGTGGATAGATATTCCAACAGATCAATTCAGAATTTACTGTATGATCTCCAAGCAATATTTTCTACCTATGTGTATTAAGGTATTTTCTTTTTTAAAAACCCCTCCCTCTCTGTAGAAATATGAAGCAATAACTAACCATTGAAGGCTTTTGTGTATTGAAGGTTAAACTATAGGAGATTCTATTCACCTAATGTTTTTTAAAAAGTAGTATAATCTGATATATTAAATAACTATCAAAATTATAGTGAATAACTTCCTTCCAATTCAGATAGCAGCTTCAGAGGAGTGATTTTCTTGTGGGTCAGAACAGTAAAGAAAAATGTTAAACTGCTTATGAGTTGGATATAAATATTACAGTCTGCACTTCCAACAAGTTGTATTGTGTTTCTCAAAATGCATTTAATATCACAGCTGGTTCGAAGAAATGCCATCACTGATGGAGAAGAGAGAAAGGAAAAGAAAAATCTTTTTAAAGCTCATGTATTTTATTAAAAGAATCAAATTAAATTGCAGGCTTTGAGTTAAATGTCAAGATTCTTATAATACTCTATTTATGAATCAGAGTCAATAAGAAACCACAAAGACAAAATCAGCCCCATTCTCTGGCATTTGCTTCCCTTTTGTGGCACTGTATGTTCCAACAATAGAAGTTTAATCTCCCTTAATGCAATTTTGAATCTTATTTTTTAGTTAGTTTGAGTTATAATTGCTGTTTTAAAAAGTTGTAATTAGTGTATAAAATATAGTTATAATTTTAACAAAATTGAATTATAGATATTTGTTGCTGCTCGGTTAATAAATTAATAAATAAATTGTCCAGAAATGCAGTGCAATATCATCTGTACAAATGTTTCAGTTTTTCTTCTGTGTGAAGATTTTCTTGCTTTAAATTTGTGAGCATGTGTGATATCTACATGTATACATATAATACATTGAAACAACCAACATACATTTATCCAATCTGTAGGCTAGACTGGGAAGTTCATGAAGTTATCAGAATTTCAGTTTGACTTCAAGGAGATTCTACCATTTTAAATATATATATAAGTCTATAAGAAAACTTCTTTGTTTTCTCATTTGATGAAATAAAATATGTTTCAATGGATTCAATGGATAAGTTGGGTTATATTGCAAATGTGAATTAACATTTTTCTTCTGTTTTTATGTTTTATTTCTCTTCAAGAAAATGAAATATTTCATACATTCTTCTTTTAATATGGACAAGGTAGAATCCCCTTCATTTATTTGAGAGATAATTCAACTTTTTTTTCAACCATTCCTGTTGGACAAGGAAGAAACCAAGGTTCATCAGATATGCTACTCTGATATTCTCACCATGGGGTTTAGGACAACTCACTGTAGCAACCTCACCAAGGCTCTCACTGAGTCAATCTGTTTTGGGACAACTTGCCATGAATCCAGGAGGGATAATTCAATTTAATAATGCTATCTGCTACTGTTTCATGGACATTATTTCCATTTTTCTCAATGGAAATAACAGTGGTAGATAACATTTATCACATTGAGTTATCCCATAGAGAATTGTCCTGGAGCACATTGCCTGCAGCAAGATGGCTGTGGTGAGTTGGTCATGGTTAGTTGTCCCATTCTGCCCACCATAGTTGAGATGAGGGGAGGCAGGAGATGAAGAAAAAGCAAAATGAGAGTGTGTTAAACATGACAGGATAGGCTGGAGGAACACAGCTATTTTGTGTGATGGTTAAGGCACTGGCCTAGAAACAGGAGACTATAAATTATGGTCCTGCCTTAAGCATGAAAGCTGGCCAGATGACTTTGGCCCAGTTACTCTCTCAGATCAACACACCTCTCAGGATTGTTGTTGTTGTTGAGGGAAAATAATTAGAGGAAGGAATATTAGGTATGTTTGCTCTCTAGAGTTAGAAAAATAATAAAGGTGGGCTAAAATCAAATAAATAAATCATACTTGGATCATGATCCTTACTCCTGATGCTATCACAGCAAAGAACAAGCTTATAAACTAAGAAATCAGTGATGTGAGAAGAGGGAAGAAAAAAAAAGTGCTGGGAACCAATGGGCTGGTCCACTGATCATGGGGGCTGGGGGCAGTATACACCGTAGGGACATGAGATAAGTTTGGTTTGTTTACTTACTGAAGTAATGGCCATTTGGAAAGACAAGAAGAAGAAGGAGGAGGAGGAGAAGGAGAAGGAGAAGGAGAAGGAGTAGGGGAAGGGGAAGAAGAAGAAGAAGAAGAAGAAGAAGAAGAAGAAGAAGAAGAAGAAGAAGAAGAAGAAGAAGAAGAAGAAGAAGAAGAAGAAGAAGAAGAAGAAGAAGAAGAAGAGGAGGAAGAGGAAGAACTTTATTGTCATTATACAAGTACAACGAAACTGTAGATGCACCCCAGCAACTGTTCGCAATACAATAAAACCAGAGCACTTAAAAATGAAGATAGAAAAATAAAGTACCCATGTGCAAATTAAATAGGAAAGACCTCTATGATCAATCTTGTTTGAAAGACTGAAATATTTACATACATATATACAGTACAATTTCTGCAAAAAAGCCATAATATTGACTAACATGTGGTATAGTATATGTCATTGGTAGGCAACCCATCATTGCGAGCTGCATGTAGCTTCCCACCATTTCTCTGCTGATAGACTACCCCTCCTCATGTGCACTGCCAAAATTGGGTATTAACAAGCAAATTTTCAGCAACACATTTTTTCAGTTGTGTCTCTGAATAAAATAAGGTGAAAAATATGTATAACATATATACTGTGAACTGGAACTTGAGAAGATTCTTTTACAGGTTATAATCTGTTTTTCCCCTCAATATATGTCTATGGTTATGTGTCTTTTGGCCCTTGTGATTTTCTTACCTGGCAATGGCTAAGAAAAAGAAAGTTGAATAAAGAGACAGAAGGGCAAATTCTGGCTGCAAAAGACCGGGCCTTAAGAACAAATGTATATAAAGCCAGAGTTGAGAAGACAGTGACAGCAAAAGTCGCTTCTGCAGAGAAGCTGAAGAAACAATGGACCACTTTGTTAGTTTCTACAAGAAGATTACACAAGCTGACTTACAAACAATAGCATGACATAGTAGCAACAATAATTCAATAGAATATCTTCAAGAAATGCAACTTGCCTGCAAGCAAAAACTGATGGAACCATAAAACAGACAAAGTAACAGAAAAAAAAAGTTAAAAAACAGACAAGCATCTGCCACTCAGTTGAACTGTTAAGACAAAACAAAGGTCTGGTTAGTGGGTATTGCAACAGCTGGACAAAGCAGAATAGAAAAGAAAGAACTGGTGGGGGGGTGGATTACAAAATGTAAAGATTTGCAAATAGAACAAGTATGACAAAAGAAAACAAGGATAGTACAAATAGTAATAATAGGTGCCTTGGGTATAATTCTAAAGCATCTGGAACACCACTTGAATAATATTGGCATTGACAAAATTACCATCAGTCAGTTACAAAAGGTAGTTTTACTTGGAACAGCTTGCATTCTATGACATTACCTTTAACAACAGCATCTATTCATCCCAGGTCCTTGGGAAAAACTCAATAGGTCAATAAAAAGTACCAATCAAGTCTAAATATCTGGTTGACCAACTCTCATAATAGCACCTCCATGGCTTGTAGAATCTTGGTTAGGACCCCAAACTTCAGAATAAACATCTAGTCAGTCCAATTGTGATATTCATTTGAAGGTATAATAAGTAAAATAATTCAATAATTCCATTCCAACTCTCCTTTCAGAGATTGAAAGGAGAGATTGTGACCATTCTAAGGATACCGAATGTACACAATTGGATAGCATGATTGTAGCTTGACTACTTCTCCATATGCTCTTTCTATAGCAAACAGTGGAATTCTGTTTGCTATTCTCCACACCAATGTACTTTGGCAACCAAATCCTCATTCAAGTGGCCTCAACCCTGGAAATAGAGAAGTGACAGACCTTCTATGTTGCTGTCAAAAAGGGTTGTTTGCCTACAGCATGCCTTATGCTATAGGAAATATGCTGAAGAGATCACTTGGCATTACATGCCTGTATGTTATGAAGTTCCAAACAACTGGCCAAGAGGGATAGTGTTTTCCTAGCCTGACCCTATCAATTTCTTCTGATACAGTTTTCAAAAACACTGACAACAGGAAGAATCTGAGCTGAAAAAAGGGTAGTGACCCAAGCCTTTTTATTCAGAAATCTAACATTATGGAGAAAAATGCGCTCGAGAATTCCTGACAGCAAACCTGAACATTCTTTGGAATTCTTTTTTGGACTGCCTTTAATGCAAGCCAGTGTCTGGATGAATGTGAGTGAATCTAGCTTTCAATTTCAGTTGGAGTGAATGTCATTTTCAAGGATCCCTCACTGCAAAGGGAACCATGCTAAACAACACAGGATTTATATCAATTTCATAAACTGTGTGGAATATTCACCACATGAAAACAGGATCTTATTTAAAAATTGTGAAGTTGCCTTGTTTAGGATTGGAGGTCTTTCTATGAATGAACAGGCCTGCAAGTGCCAGAGGCCCAGAATTTTTTTTACCAGTAGCTGTTTTCTTTCTTGTCTTAGCCTTGAGAATGAAACATATGCCAATTAATTGATACAACCCATCTTTCTTTCTGATAATGCCGACTAAATTTTACACCTTCTGGTTGGGGAATCTGGTCTGCTAGATTATATGACCAGTTCAGTCAGGATCTGCCAGACAGACCATTTTCTCAAGCAAGACTGAATTATTAATTACTCAGTTACAACCTTGAACCATGATTTGGATGCTTTCTCTCAGACTTTTGCAATAAGGAAATAACTTTGAATGTTTGAATCACATTTGGGGAAAATTATATATTTGCCCACACAGCACAATTGCATTGTCACACATTAGTTACAATTTGGCTTGTTTCATTTTGGCACAGTGCACTTTGCCAACTTATCATTTTAGCTTGTAAATTACATCTAGATAAGTTTGATTTATTCAACCTATTATAGTTAAACAAGTCACAGATTTCTTGGATCTTAGCAACATGGAGACTATGGATGCCAAAATGCCTACTGCACCATATAATACCACTTAGATTCTCCCAAAATCATTATATTCTTTCTTTTCTTTCCTCTCCTCCTAAACATAAAACCAAGGCTAGTTCCATGAAGAAGCATTCTTCAAAGAAGGATCTATTTAGAAAGACCTGACTATAGCCAGAAAGATGTGATCACTAGTTAAATAAATTAAGGCTTATTCAACTGATGTTGAAGCATACTGTGTCTCCACCATAAAGGGAGGAAAATTCTAAGCACAAAATCAAATAAATCTTAACATTCCCTAAGACTTCCAGTGGGATCAAAGGGGCTTAACTGGGAGGAGCTGATTCTGATACAAGATAATGAGAATAATAGTCATTGCTCCACAAGGTTTGCATTCTCTCTTCTTCATTCTTTCTGCTCTGCTTCTGCTTTCTATTCAATACTTCTTTGAAGGCCATGGTCCCCATCATTCTCTTTCGCCAAACATTGTGCTTACTCTTGATAATGACCAGTGCTGCCTCTAAGCCCTGTAGGTATTATCACTTTCAGGAGAGGCATATGTTCAGTCTTGTCTTCTACATTTCCCTTTAAATCAAGCAGATATTTTTCTCAAGCTTTTCTTCCTTTCATTCAAGCAGAAACTTGGTTCTAAATTCTATTGCTGGAAACATTAAAGTGATAGCAACATTTGGACCATTCTGTACAATAGGAGGCAGTGGCATGCATCCTATTATACATTCAGAGATAATAATGATAATGACAATTTGTTTTGGGCAGTTCACAACATAAAAAAAGAATAAATATACAGTCAGAGAAAAAATTGACACAATATGGTGAAAATCATGAAGCAAGATATCTAGTGGGGAGATAATATTGCATCTAGATTTCAAAGAGAACCTCATTCTAGAAAAAGCATACTTCCTGAGTCATGATAATTGGTATTGCTTAATTGAAGGAATCAGGTGCATGCTAATACTGTCAGATCAAACCAGCTAGTCAGATATCCAAGGAGACAGCTCTTAGATATATTTTAAGCCTACTCTAAGCCTTCTTAGGGCTGGCTTAGAACAATGTTTTCATGTTTTTGTCATTACTGAAAATTAAGCTTATTTCTTAAAATGTCAACTGAGTGTTCATTCAATGTCAGTTGAATAAGTTTGTTTTTTTCCCCAGCCTTTATGCCCATCCCTCAATAAATTGTACAATCCCTTTTGGCATTAAATACTATCTTTCACTGAATTGGCCTTAATTTTGACCAAAATCTATTTCAGCAATTTTTATATAAATTTAATAAGATACTAAAGATATAGATACAGAAATGTTTATATCTGATTCCCATAATACTTTCAATCCCTTCACATTTGTCTTGATTTCTAATGAAAGCTTACAAACTTTGAGATTCTGCCTTTTTCTCTGATAGGCAATGAATTCAACCTAATTTCAAAGTCAGTCATAATTGCAGTTCCTTGTAGTCTAACTGCTGAGATAGCAGTAACCTGAAAATGCTACCTAAAAAATTTCAGTTGAACTTGGAACACAATAAGATACTCAAGAGCAGGAGTTGTGTATTTTGCACAATAGTAGAATGCAACACAGAAGACTCAGCACCTGTGGTGGGGAGAGTTCTATTTTCTCCAGACAAAGGGTTGCCTACAGAATACTAATTTATTTTATTTCTCCAAATATGAAGGGATAAAGCTTGGTGTATTATTCAAACAGCATTCCCAAGTACCAAATTGTTAGATGATTACCACATAGAGTTGACAAATAAATCAAAAATAGCAAGAACATCATCATTCCAAATCAGCCTTGTCCAAACCTACACACAAAATGCCCAGATTGTGTTCATATTAAATGCAGAAGCACAAAATGTGATATGGTCTGATTACTGAACTAACAGAAAACTCCATCAATATACTTGCAGTGGTTCAAATTTCTTTTTTAAAAATGTAGCAATACATAAAAGAAGTCAGTGATGTTTTCTGCATTATTATTACCTATGGTAGAAGGAGTGACATGACTCTCTAACCAACACAAAAAAATATAAAAAATGTTTTTTTGCTTAAATCCATAGTAATGATTTATAGATATAAATTTCAGTATCCTTAAAGAAGATTTTTACAATCTGACACTTTCCAGATGTTTGACTGGAATTCCCAGAAGATCCAATGATCATACTGAGAATCCCAAGAATTGCATTTAAAACATCTGGAGGAAGTCAGTTTGGGGAAATCTTCTCTCTCCTTTATGAAGCTAGTAAATCTAGTTTAGCTTGTCAACAATGTATCAAGTATTGTATCAGGAATTTAGGATTATTTTCCAGGAGGATTCACAACAAAACATTTGGAAAAAAACCCCAATAACTGCATAAGGGCCTGTCACATTGGCCAACGGATACAAAATGTTTGTAAAAAGGACACAGCGGACGAGAAAATGTTCCATCCGTTGTTATC
>BHFT01064960.1:0-34080 GCA_004320025.1 Laticauda laticaudata | reverse complement strand
AAAGAGAGAGAGAATAGAGAGAGAGAGGAAGAGAGAATAGGAAGAGAGAAGAAAGAGAGAGAAAGGGGGGAAAGAGAAGAGAAAGAAGGGGAGAGAGGAAAGGAAAGAGAGGGAGAGAGAAGGGAGAGGGGAGAGGAGGGAAGAGGAGGAGGTGAGAGAGGGAGAAAGAGAGGTGTTACAATTCTTCTGTGTGTGTAAATGGGGGGTGGGGGGAAGCATACAATAGAGTTCACGGTTTCTATTATTCTCGCTTAGCTTTTCTCTGTTCGTCGCGGCATTACCTGGCAACCCATTATCAAAATATGATCCGCAAGGTAGAACGGGACAGAGGCCTCATCATCAACAACCTGAAGTATGGCCACAGCCACAAAATAATGCACAATTCCTAATTGGAAGTGTATCCATCGTGTTTAACTATTGGGGGTGGGAACATTTCCCATCACTTTGTATATGTGAATTGCCGGCCACTAATTTCTCAGTTCAGAATAGTCTTTGGTGGTTGGCTGCCTTGGTGGACGACGTATAGCTTTCCAGTTAAAGATGTCTTGTTCGCTAAAACGCTAAAGAGTCTGAAGTAATGTTCTTGTCCTGGATATTTGAATTGGAGGCTCCGCTGAACATTATTTGAATCTCCCCACCAGCCCACCTGGAGAGAATAACCCAATTTTTCTCTGAGGGGGCCTGGGCTAATTCATGTCATGCTTCAATTAGTGACGCAACCGGGATCCGGGAGCCATTGGAGGGCAAGATTCTGTGCTGCGTTGCAGGAGGGCCCAATCGCTAGCAGAGCTCAGTTTTTGGAAGAGAATCCTAGTTTGTGAAGCCCCAGATGGTCGGTGGGAGTTGGTTGAAAGATCCGGCAGAAGAACCTCCCTGGGGTACAACTACCGCGCCGGCATGGGAAAAGAGGAGCCTTGGCAAGAGAAGGAAAAGGAGGGAACTCTTGCTGGATCAAGCCAGGCGACTCTGAATGAAAGCCTTTGAACAACCTCAAGCTGCACCAAGGTATGAAGGGGAGGGGAAGAGCCCCAGCAGAAGAAGCAGAGCAGCCTCCATCTCCAAATCACCCGATCGCAGCAGGGCAGCTAGAGAGGTTTCAGCAGGAGGTGTGATTCTAGAAAGGCGTAGAGCTCTAGGTTGCCTCGTTAGAAGTAAAATATCGGAGGGATCCAGAAGCCTTGGGATTTTTTCCTAGCTCAAGTTTTGGCGCCTAATATGGAGAATATGGGGAGGATTTTCCCTCAGAGGCAGCAAAGTGAGGTGTGTTACCAGGGCTTCTTGGAGGGAATAGCGGCAGAGTGGATGGTGACTTTGCATAATGATATGCTTCAGTTGCTGAATTATAAGCTATTTATGGCTGCATTGCGGGCTAGTTTGAGGACTCCTGGCAGAGCGGCACGGGCCGATTTAGGATGCAAAAAACCAATAAAACAGGGCGGAGGTCTGTGGGCTTGATTACAACCCAAGACTTTAGACAGTTATGCCGGCCATTTCTGAGGCTGGCCCCAAGAAGCCCTGATAGAACTGTTTAAAGATGGTTTAAATGAAGATGTGTACCAGAAGATGCACTGGGCTAGAAAGACCCAATGACTTGCACATGTGTACTTGCTGGCAGATAGAAGTCGGAGCTTGATTTAATCGCGAAGTAAAACGGCGGGGAGGTTATGGGTGAGCAGTTTTCCTCTGCTTACACGCCCTCAAGAGGCTCCTAACCTCAGAAGGGAGGAGTGGCAAGACCCCAACCCCTCGCCTGCTTTTGATGCAGGAAGAGGTCAGCCAGGGCTGTGGAACTGCCAGAGTCCAAGCTTGGAGCATAAGGGGGCGCCAAAGGAAGCGACAGAAACGCTGGAAAGTCCGCGCAGCGAAGCGCTTGCGAAACCGCACTACAGTTAGAAGAGACCGGCAGATGGTCGCCCTCCCGCAGGAGAGGAATCACAGAAGCCCAGTGACCCTGAGGCGGAGGATTTTGACTCGGAAAGACGACTTCTGGTAAGTCCAAGCGTGGGCCGCTATGACCATTCCACGTGAAGTTGAGGGTACCCAATTCAGGGGTTTGAAGGGGAAATCTACGCCCCTGTTGATCTGGGTGTACAAGGTGTATAATCAATCATGGAAGTAGTGAAGAAATAGGCCTAAAGCTAAAACGCTTTGACGATGCGCATTTCCTTTTGCCAACTTAGATGGATCAGTGGCTGGAGGTTGCCCCGTCCGTTTTGTCAGCGGAACCTATAGAAATGATCATGGAGAGCATGATGAGACCCTGCGTATTTATTGTTGGGTCCCTGGGATTAATACTGGGATTGCACTGGCTCGGAAATGGACCCCCAGGTTTGTTCCGCATAACGCACAAAGCAGCGACCGGGAGAAGGGGCCAGATCCCAAGACGAAGCCTGAGGACCTAATTGAAATAGTTTCCACAAGTATGAGCTCGTGAAAGATGAGGAGAAAATTCCCTCAAGAGTATTGGGAATTTTAAAAGCAGTGTTCAGTGGAAGCCTCGGATGAGCTTCGCCTCACCAGCCAACAGACTCGTGCTTATTGAGATTTTGCCTGGGCTGAAGCTCCCGAAGACCAAAGTTTTGTACTCAATGACCCAATTGGGAATTGGAAGAGCTAAGAATTGTTTATTGGATAAAAATTTGGAATGTGGGTTTCATTAACCTGCTACTCCGGGTAGCGGCCCCAGTGTTGTTTCTGTGAAAAGAAAAGATGGCTCCAAACGCTGGTGGTGGATTACAGAAATTTGAACGCTATTTCTGTGGAAAACGTGGTACCCCTTTCCCTTTGAATGAAGGACATGTTGGTCCATTTAAAGCGAAGGGACAAGATTTTCATGAAGTTTGGATTTGAGAGAAGCATACTACTCCGAATTCGAATTACGGAAGGGGATGAGTGGAAGACCACTTTTAACTGCCCCGACTGGGTTGCTTCCAATCTCAACGTTCTTCCTTTTGGTTTACAAGGGCCGCCAGCTGTATTCAATGCAAATGATCATGCAAGTGTTTTACATGAACAGTTTATACAGGGGGTTCTGGTTTATCTTGATGATATCCCTTTATCTACACGGAAACTTCCCTGGATAACATGTGAAGTAGTGCGGTCGGTTCCTACAGAACTGGTGGCTGCCTAAGTTATATGCTAATTGTCAAAGTGTGAATTCCACCAGATACAAATTGACTATTTGGGATATCGCATTTCATCTGAAGGCATAGAGATGGATCCAGAGAAGGTGCGTGGCCAATTCTGGAATGGGCTCCACCAGCACGCGAAACAACTTCAAAGTTTTTTGGGGTTTGGCCAAAATTTTACGGCAATTCATCCTGACGTTTGCTAAGAAGCAAATGCCCATCACAAATCTCTTAAAAGCAACAAGGGGGGTGAAGCCAAGGCCAGGAAAGCCGCTGCGAGTGGTTCAATGGAGTGCCAAGCAAGCTTTTGAAAAGCTAAAATGACTGTTTGCTGCAGAACCAGTGCTGAAGACGCCGGATATTGGACACTCCTTTCGTGATTCCAAGCCGATGCAAGTGATGTAGCTATTGGGGCGGTATTAAATTCAAATCACGAGAAAGGGACCTTACAGCCTTGTGGCGTATACCTCCCGTAAGCTGTCTGAAACAGAGAGAAGATGGGCTGTCTGGGAAGAAGGGAGCTTTTTGCAATTCGGTTGGGACCTTACTGACCTGGAGACATTTTTCTGGAAGGAGCAAAAGCACACAATTTTGAGGTATGGACTGTCATAAAAATTTGGAAGGCTTTGAAACGCCCGAAAGCTGTCCGCCTAAAACAAGTTCACTGGGCCAGTACTTCAAGCAGTTCAATTCTCATTGAAGTACATCCAGGTGGGAAGAAACTTCATGGCGGATGCTCTCTTCTAGACTGCCGCCAATATAATAGTATGGGCGCCAGGCGGTGATAAGCATTGTCTCAGCCAAACATCTAGCCGCCCCAAGTGATCAACCAGAGCCAAAAGAAGAACCAAGAAGTGGTCTTATCGAATGACCTAAACCGATCCAATTAAAAGAAGCTTTAAAACTGGACGGATGGTTCCTGGCTCATTCAAGTGACTATCACAGTTAGAGATGGTTGGGCTTATGGGTGGGGGCCAAGTTGTATGTCCACAGGTACTGAGGAGCCTAAATACTACTACAACAGGCTCATGATTCTAAAGCAGCTGCCACTTTCGGATTTGTTGAAGACCTTACATCTGGTTAAGCGGCAATTCTGGTGGCCCTACTTTAAAGAAGGAATTGAAGCTTATGTAGCTACCTGTCAGTTTGGTGCTTTGGCAAAAAGACCTCCTGGTAAGCCAGTAGGATTGTTACAAATGTAGCTAGCCAATGGTCCCTGGAAAAGGAAATCTCGCTATGGACTTTTAGGAGAATTACCCGAAAGGGGTGGAAACACGGTCATTCTGGGTAGTGAACTGATTTGTTTTCCAAAACAAGTTACATTGGCATACCTTGTTCCATTCCCTCTGCTTAAGACGTGGCTAAACTGTTTAATTTCACATATCTCTAATAGATTAACATGGCGTCACCGGAACGCATAATCTCTGACAGAGGGGTTCCAATTTAACCTCAAGTTTTTGGAAAGAGTTCCTAGAAGTTCAATAGGCTCCGCTCAGGGTTAGCTCTTGCCACCACCCCAACCCAATGGGGCCCTGTGAGAGGACTAACGCAGTGTTAGAACAATATCTTTAGAATGTTACATAAATTATTAACAAGATAACTGGTCCGAAGTTAACTAACCAATTTGCCGAAGTGGCATATAACAACTCTGTACACAGTAGTACTGGATTTACTCCATTTAAAGTGGCTTCAGGAACAAGATTTCGTTCCCATACCTGAACTTCCTCGGTGAAAAACCTCAACATCCTTCGTTGGATTGAATGGGATAACTCAACTCCACTTAACTGGCCAGTGGACACGCAAAGCATAGATGAGGCCCAATCAAGCTCATAAGAAATTTTGCAGAAAAGAAAAGATCCCCACAGAAAGAATATAAAGTGGGCGACAAGGTTTTCCTGTCCACTAGTAATTACCTGCAGACCACGTCAAAAGTCAAAAGAAGCTTGGTCCTAGAATACGTTGGTCCATTCACAAATTGAAATGGATTATAAATCCTGTACAGTCCACGCTAAAACTTAAACACCCCAAAACCTCTTCGACGAAATTCATGCGCGTTTTCCATTGTTAGTTTGCTAAAACCTGGACACATACTTCTGACTTAAAACCCATCCGTGAACCCTCCATACAATACTGATGGAAGGCAACAACATTTTGAAGTTAAAGAAATTCTGGACTCTCGGCAAATGGAGGGATCGAGACTCCAGTATCTTGTAGCCTGGAACATTTCCCTTCTTCACACGCCGAATGGTTAACGAAACCGACGTTAAAGCCCCTACGTTGAATCAACGCATTTTCATTCCAAGGTATCCTGATAAGCTTAAGGAGTGTATTGTTTTGTAATTGTTTAATGATTAATAATTGTCTTTATATTTTTCCTCTCTCTCTCTTCTAGGAAATGAATGATTTTCCTTTTTTCTAAGAGGGCGAATGTCAGCCTTCAAGAATCTTCTGCTGTTGCTTTTTGCCATCTTTTCGACTGCCATAAGTAACGGGGGGTAAGGTATAAGAGGAAGTGAGCTGGAGTGTTAACACATTCTTCTGTTGTGGTCAATGGGGCGCGAAGCATACAATAGAACTTAGGTTTCTATTTCTCGCTTTAGGCTTTTCCTTTTCTCTGCGCAACTGTAAAACCACGTTTATCAAAATATGCCAGGTACGGAACGAGGCCTCATCAATCACCTGAAGATGCCCACATGATATATTCACAATCTTTCTAATTGGAAGTGCATCTGAACTTTTTGGGGGTGGGAACATTTTCCATCACTTTGTAATATGTGAATTTGCGCGCCTAATTTCTGCAGATTCAGATTCTTTGGTTTGCTAAACTTCACTTCTCAGTAAAAGAATGTCTTTTCTTCAACTAAAGAGTCTAAGTTTATTTTCTTTCCTGGATTTTGAATGGAGCTCCGCCTGACAGGACAAGAAAAATAGAAAGAGAGAAGGAGAAGGCGGGAGTGCTTCGTTTTCAGTGCTACAGCTGCGATCCTCGGGGCTCTGAGATCACAGCTGATCCTCTTTCCTTCTCTCTTCCCCCCCCCATTCCTTCCTGTTTCCCTTCCCTCTCTCCTTCTAAAGCTAAGAGACCCACCTGAAACACACACAAACACACACATGCACATGCACTGCCAGAAAAGCTGCCAGGCAAGGTTCTGGGTCAAACAAGGGGCTGCAAATAGGACTCCCTCCCCTCCCTCTTTTGGGGAAAAGAAAGGACGAGGAACTTCAAGCATCCACCCAGCTGGCAGCTCTGGGCAAGGCAGTAGTTTCTTGACTGTCTGCAAAAGAGTTGCCTTCTTCCCGCGGCTGGTGGCAGAAAGGTGAAACAGCCAGGACAGAGCTGTTGCCACTCGGCTCCCCACCAGCCTACATCTTGTCTCCTGCTCAGATTGTCTGCAGCTGCTGGGGTTCGCGGCTGTTTAGGGTGTGTGGGAGGTGCACAGAAAGCACAAGGCTTACACCACCTGAATCTCCCCTCTTGCAGCTGCCCCTCCCTCAGGCTGAGCATTTTAGCCAAGTGTGAGCTACTGCTGTGCAAGCTCCATGGGCTGGAAGATCTGCTCTCACAAGGCTTGACTTGCATCCTTCTCACAGCAGTGCCTGCATTCAGCCAAAGCGTGCAGGCTGGCAGGTGGCAGAGGGAAGGAGCGGCAGGCAAGGGGTGATGTGGGTGGCATAATATCATGTCCCTAGTCATCCCCCACCCCCACTCTAGGAGGCAAGGCCCAGTAGCTGCAGAGAATCCAGGCGGGACCCAAGCGGCAGCAGGTCAACCCTGGCTCACCTTCCTCTTGGCCACCAGTAAGTCAGGCAATTGGGGTGGGAGAGAAAGCTTGCTAGGCCACGAGTGCTGTTGTAGCAGTAGTGCTGGCAGTTAAGCAAACCAGGCAAGTGGGTTGGGGACAAAAGCTTGCTAGGCCACAAGTGCTAAGGGTGGCGGCGGTGGCATGGCAGTGGTGGCCTAGGCTGGCCTGGGAGTCAGGATTCAATTGGGACTTGTAGTGGTGGAAGCAGAAAGGGTCAGGGTGGCAGCAGTGGTGCAGTGGTGGTGGCTTAGGCTGCCCCAGGAGTTGGGACTCAACTGGAGCTGGTGGCAGCAGTGGCATGTGGGCAACCGGGGCTTGCAGAGCTTCACTAACCTAGGGAGATCAGCTGGTGGAAGGCAGACAGTGATGGCTGGCTAGCTGGCTGACTGGTGCTGCTAGAAGCAATGGCGGTGAGTGGGAATATGTGGGAAGTGATGTAGCACACATATGCTATAAGGAATGACTGGGCGGCGTGGGCAGAGGGAGAATGCTGTCAGTGATTGTCATGTATATACATGATGTTGCACATGTACAATAAGAACTGACTGGGGAGGGAACAGACAAGTAGGCAGAGAGGGGTGGGGCCAGCCAGGGGCCCATTTTACTGGTTTTCCAAACTACCAGAGCAAATCGTAACAATCAGATCTACCGAATCAGTGTGAACCAGTAGAATCCCCCCCCCTGCCCTTCTTCCCTGATTGCTTAGTTTGACCGAGCCCCCAGCTCTTGGAAGAGTCTTAGTTTTGCCAAACATCTTCTATTTGTGAATGATGGAGGCCACTGTGCTCCTAGGAACCTTCAGGGCAGTGAAAATTTTATTGTAGCTTTCCCTAGATCTATGCCTTTAAATAATCATGTATCAGACTTATGCAGGCAATTTCTTTGACCTGATTATTTTTGCTCTGCTATAGTATGCATTGTTAGTTGTGAGGCCTTCTATAGAAGTAAGAGCCTTTCCAAATCATGTCTAATTAATTTTAATTTACGCCAGGTTGACTCAAAAGTATAGAAACATGTCAGCAACTATCAAGAGAAATTGGAGGAACTGGAGCTAAATTTCAATTGTTGTTGCAAAGCATCCGAACACTTATGCCAATGTGATATTTCAGTTTTTTTCTTTAGAAATTTATAAACATTTCTAAACTTGTGTTTTCATTTTGTCATTATTAGGTACTGAGTGTAAGTTAATGAGGAAAAAATGAATTTCAACAACTGTAGAATCAAGATGCAGCATGACAACATTGACAAAAGTGATGTAGGTCTGAATACTTTCTGAATGCAATATATATATAAATTCAAGAGCAGCTTAAATAAGCCCTCGACTTTCTTTGAAAACTATATGCAAAACTAATACTATCAATAATATTTCATGGGAAATGGAGCCTGGGCCGAACTAGGTCCTTTAAAACAATATTCTGTTCAAGTTTCTGAATACTTATAACAATCTCATCTTCTGTAGCAGTATCTGAGACTTAATGTTATCCAGATGCAGTTAGAATGGAATTCCTATCCCTTTTAGGCATCTCTAACTAATGATTGTGGAGTCTAATAACATCTTTAGGCTCAGGTACTTACCATACTTGTGTTAAATAAGATGATGTCTTGTTATATTTCCAGATTGAGAAGTCACACTCTACCCTAGGAGAGTATAAAAACATCATAGCCAATGTCCCCATTAGTTATGGTATAACTGTTCTTTAGATCAACCATATTTCCTGTGAAACCTGATGGATACATTGTTTCCTACTAGATTCTGCATTGTTACATTCAAATACAAATCTTTAATCTAAATGATACCTCTAAAAGTCCTAGAATACAAGTTTTCAAGTTTAAAAGCAATCGAACTTGTGTCAAATAGCATACTTTTTAAAAGGAGGTACATTATCTGCAGGATATTTTTTATTCTGTCCTCTGGAATTGGGATATGCCAAGAATAAAGTATGACTATATCACTGGAAATGCTACTATGGAGTCTTCTGTGTTTGCCCCAAGAACAGCTAAATTGCTCCCTAGGAGGAAGTAAAAGGCTTCTAATGGTAGTTAATTTTTAGCTATATTTTGACGTGAACATAATGGAAGAAAGCAAAAGTCTTGCTGATAATCTGTTTTGCTGGCATATTCCATTCTGAAACATTGCACATAGATTTGTGCATCATGTAAAAGATGCACACTGTGATATAGTTCCTTGTAGATAGACTCATACAATGAAAGCCATTCCTCTAAATCCCCAATGATATAGGGCAAAATGAGCAACTTTAATGCTTTCTAACTGCAATTCACATAAGTGCATTTTGAGATTGTATTTTTTAAGCTCTATCTTAAAAAGAACAGTTAATAGAAATGCCAGAATGGTTCCTATTTTATCCCTATACCTTTCCATTGAATCTACAGACAGTTAGGAATTTTACCCAACAAGAAGGATGGAATATCTGAGATTTACTTTTTTTCAATAATTTGGACATGACTTTTATTTGAAGGGATATTTTTATTGAAAGGGTGCAGATTCCTCAGTGAATAGATGTATGAATGCTATTTGCTTTTGGTGCTTATATGTGCCACTTCTAATAATTGTCACTATTGACCTACATGAGAAAACCTTGACATGTTTATGGACGACACTATAAGGCTAAAGTGCATGTTGTTTTTCTTTGAAATGGGAGACTCTGTAGAATACTATTATTTACTAGGCATCTTGGCTTCTCACTTGTGAATACTTAGGACCAATAAAAAAGTGGGTAAAAACGCAATGATATTAAAAAATGTACACATGCATGCATTCCCAAATGTGTACAATGTGGCCTTTCTGAAGGAATATCAAGTCAGTTGCCTCTGCCACTGTCTTTCAGTAGGGAATGACACTAGAGAAAGAAATTCCCATTACAAGAAGGATTTCCATTAGGTTCTTTTGTTCCTCAAATGGCATTTTGCTCTGCCTAGTAGTCCCATTTACCCTGACTTGTAATAGCTCAGCTGAAAGGGATTGTTAATGATGGACTACTGAATGCAAGAAATGACAGGGACTTCATGTGCTTACCATCACAATAACATGTGCTGATTCTAGGAATCTACTTGTTGCAAGGGAAAGAAGAACCTGGGTTTTAAGCCCTCTGACTAGGAAGTTAATTGGAGGAAATTCTATCCAGAATATCTTGCTTTGTACTTCGGACAAGCAGTCATGGATCAAACCAGGTTTCTTGCTATTTCTTCTTGCTTTCTTCTTTTCTTTTTGGACCATCACCCAGTTTTAAGCCAGGGAGTACCCTAAGAATAGTCACAGCTGTTAAGAGTCTGTGTTGTTTTTGCACATTACTATCATTTTTCTCAAGTCTGACTGTAAACGCTGAAGTGAATCTGGCTGAAATCATCTTGTGCTGCCTCATAGTTGCCACGAACCCTGAGAGTGGGAAGTAGATATCCCAGTTAATAGTCAAAACAAAAAGTTTTCCTGTGGGAACCAAGGTCATCATAACAGGTGGTTGCTGAAGGAGGAGAGGAGCCTGCTAGCTATATTCATTGGACAATGTGACCAGTGACACCTAGGAGGGAGATTTCTACTCTTTTAATTTGGTGAAAACTGTGGGAACTTTTAGAGTTGGTTTTCATCGACTGTGCTGATATGATGTACCAATGAATATGTTCTTTGAGGAATTTACCTGCCTTGGAGTTCTGCTTTCACTGGATGTGTTACTCAGAATGCCGACACTGACCATTTTGTATAGAAGTTTTGTTTTTCAAGTCAAGAGTAACTGTCATGAGTGCCCTACTTGTTCCAGGCTGTAGCCAATATTTAATAGAGTTACTGGTAGGAAGTTTAGAACTAGTCAATGAAGGATCCTCTGCTTTTGAGATTATCTAAATTAGTTGTTTTCAACCTTGTCTTCACCAGGGACCCCCTTTAAATACAGATCATAGCTGCGGACTTCTGCGACCTAACTCAAGATTTAAATCATAATATTTCTTCAAGCATTCACAGACTTTCTGTGACAATATCATGTCCCCCCAGTGGTCCATGGACCACAGTTGAGAACCACTTCTCTAAATTATCCATATAGCATGTTCTCACCCACCATTCACTAGAGCAGTGACAGCTAACCTTTTTGGCACCAAATGCCCAAAGTGCACATGTGTGCATCTGCAAAATGCAACACCCATGCCCATGCATGTGCCCCATGCATGCACAATCCCCCATGCCCTGTGAATGCACACACACACGACACATGTGCACATGACTACCTGTGTGCCCCACCACTGTGCATGCTCCCCACCCCTGCATGTGTGTCTCAACCCCACACATGTATACACAACCATACATGTGTGCCCCACCCCCAGTGCATGCACAGCAGAGATTCAAAGATCAGCTGGCTGGTGTGAGGCACACATGTGCATGCATGGCAGACCTGAGCTGGTACGACAGCTTGCATGCCTAGAGAGAGGGCTCTGGGTGCCGCCTCTGCCACGCTTGCCATAGGTTCATCATCAGGGATCTAGAAGGTAATCTGGGCTAACAGTAATGAATTTAAATCAAGTATCACCTAGAATGATGATACATTAAAATCTGCAGCTATAGAAAGGAAAACATTGTCATCATAATTGCAAAATGTGCTGTCTAGAATACATATTTAACATATTCTTGTACATGTGCAAAATATTGTATTATACTTTCATGAAGAGTGAAAAACACTAATCCTGTTTATTTTCTATGAATTCTCATACAATTTAGTGCAGGGTCTCCAAATTTGGCAACTTTAATACTTGTGGATTTGTTGAAGTCCACAAGTCTTAAAGTTGCCAAGTTTGGAGACCTCTGATTTAGTTTAATGCTGTACATTATATTACAATTCTTTCAGAGAAGAAGAGAATTTGGTGATATTGTCATGGATAAAGACCAGAAATTATTTAGTTATAACTAAGATGTCCAGATTTTGTCAGCATTTCCTGCTAGCAGTCAAAAAATTAATTCTAAATTCTAAGAGAAGATAGGAGGGAACTTTTCCCATTTTTTACCAGTCCAGGAAGTTTGAGTATCCATGGAGTAATGAAAAAAAGATAGATAAAAACAAAATAACAAATCCCAAAAGAAAGAAAGGAATAAAACTTATCAAATAGAACACATCCTCAACTACATTTAACATTTTTAACAGTTAACTTAAAAATACCCTCAAGTGAAATTTGAAAGAATCTCTCAAGCACCCTGAAAAGATGATGGGTAAACAGAGGCTTATTGCATAGAGAAGGATGTTTAACAAATATTAAATATCTGTGCAGTATTAATGTGATCAGAGGCATTTGGATGCTATAATCAAACAATTGTTTTCTACAGATCAGAAGAATTCTAGCTACCATCAGGGAGTTTCAGCAAAGAAGTTGGATCAACACATATTATCAGATCTTGTATTTATAGTTCCAGATAGCTTTTTAGATTTTGCTGAATTAAAACTCCCAGCATTCTTCACTATCGGCCATGCAAATTTGGAGCTATAGACAAACAATGCCTCAAAGATTTTAGGTATTCCATAAGTTTCCTTTAGTGAAATATCTGGAAATGTTCTAGCTCAGTTTTGATAGATTATAGATTTTTTTTCCTTTAAGATTTTTGTCTACTAAGATCTTTTTCTGATTAATTTATTTGCAATGACCGTGGTATATTTTGGGCTTGAACATTTCAGAATGCCTTGCCATTTTGACTATAGAGCAATAGGTTTCATTTCTCTATGCTTGCTGTTCTATTCTTAGGTCAAAGTATTTATCACTGTTCTGTCTTGGATACAGTTTTCTTTCAAATCCTTAAATCACTGCTTTTTGCCATCTTATACATATCTTTTACAGAAATAAAAAAATAAAAACCCATTCAATTCCCAGAACTTTGAACTTTAACATGAAAACAGATTTTCTTCTAAAATATATTCTTCTCGGGAATAAAATACTCATTGAAATTGACTAGCACTCTGACAAAATCATCTTTATGATTTTTGTCTATAAAAGCAAAATTCTGTAGAAGTGGTCAGCTTTATTTCCCATAACAAAGATAAGAGGAAAAGTTATGTAGAGCGGGTTATTTTTATTTCCCATAACAAAGATAACAAATCTAACTTATACTTTCCCAGTCTCCTTATGGGGCTTTATTGAAATGCATAAATGAAGACTTCTCTCATTTGAGCTTTCAGAGGATAGGCTGAAACTTTCTGGAGTCAGACACTAAGCCATGAAAATTGTTTGATATATTGCGGCATAGCCATCAACCATGATCTCAAAATATTTCAGAGAAAAAATAAAAATGTTCACTAGTTCCTTTATTACAAAATACAGCCTAGAAGACCAGCATAACTGAACTTTCTCAGCTTGGTGACCCTGCCGTCTATGGTTGGAACAGCAGTATAATAGTTAACCTTCCATTACAAACATACAAACCATGAAATACTTTTACAAATAGTCACTTCTCAGATGGGGCAGCTGGGCACTACATTTGCTGTTCCATGAGTGTATTTTGTGGAGCTAGATTTAATGAGGTTTACCATAATCCACTTGATATCCAATTTAGGTACAGAGTATGTGGTACCTGACTTAATAGTAATAACTGCGGGATGTTGGAGTCCTAGTGGATAATCATTTAAATATGAGCCAGCAGTATGCTGCTGCTGCTGAAAAAGCCACTGCAAGTCCTAGGCTGCATTAACAGAGGGATAGAATCAAGATTACGTGAAGTGATACTACCACTTCATGATGCCTTGGCAAGACCACTCTTGGAATATTGTATGTAGATTTGGTCACTACAATATAAAAAAGATGTTGAGACTCTAGAAAGCATGTAGAGAAGAGCAACAAAGATGATCAGGAGACTAGAGGCTAAAGCATAAGAAAAATGGTTTCAGCAATTGGCTATGTCTAGTTTATGGAAAGGATAAGGAATGACATGATAGCAATGTTCCAATATTTAGGGGATGCCACAAAGAAGAGGGGATTGTTGTTGTGGGTGCTGAAGTGATTGGACAACTCTTTGTCTGAAATGATATAAGGCAGGGATGTCAAACTCAAGGCCCACAGGCCTGATCTAGCCAGTAATGTGGTCTGATCCGGCCCACAGGGCTGTCCTGGTCTACCAAATGCAAGAGGAAAGATCATTGCGAAGAGGAAAGATCAGGCCAAAGTAACTTTGGCCTGGTTTACCCAGTGTGAAGAGGAATCAGGCCAGTGTAGTTTCAACCCGGTCTGCCCAATGTCAAGAGAAAACATGCCAGCAATTTGGGAAGTGGCATCAAGCTGGCCACACCCACTCAGTTGGCCATATCCACCCAGTCTGCCATGTCCTTCTGGCCCCCTGAGGTCAACCACAGCCCTGATGCATCCCTCAATGAAATTGAGTTTGATACCCCTGGTTTCCTACTTGACCAGGGGATTGGAGTAGAAGACCTCCAAAAGTCTCTTTTAAACCTGTTACTGTTATTCAGTTTCATGAACCAAGATGAAAGAAAGCTACATTTTCCATCTATGCTGGATGGGCAGCCTTTCTTGGAATTACTTTTTGTTAGAAAGATGAGGTATAAATTAAAATATTAATTAATAAATTAAAACATATATGCTGGTACATCTTGGCTTTCTCACACCACAGCTCTGAGGCCAACTTTGAAAGCTTCCTCTTCTATTCCATGACAAGTTTGAACTTCTCTTTTCAAGGATGATTTACAGACTGTGACTTAGAGACACCAACATTAATAGATCTCATCTAGGTTGAGAACACAGGTTCAAATCTTCATGAGTTTTTCAGCTTGTCAAAATGTGTAGAAAGATAATTGCCCTTCTACAGCTACCTTTGCAATGTCTAATTTGTATGCCTAAGACATTCTTGACAGAGCAGTTAATGCACCCGTTTAGAAACATAAATTATCTATAATACTAAAGGAAATACATGGTAAAGTGTTATTATTATATGCATAATGCCTATACCCTTGAGGCTGGGAGGACTTGAGAAAACAGTAGTTACCATAATGTATAGCAAAACTCTTGATTATATCAAAGTATGTTCTGTTACTATCATTGTTTTCTGAATTCCAAATATTTTGATAAATATGTGTGCAAAGAAAAAATATGTATCTCAATTTACCTGGTCTTTTCATTAATATTTAGTTTTGTGATCTTCTTATGAGAAGGTGCCAAATTATTGTCTATTAAATGTTATTGTGAAACACTGAAGCTTGGATTTTTATCATCTTTTATTGACAAACATGGCTCAGCAACTTAATTAGTGACACAAGAAGACTGCATAATGCCAAATATTATAGCCATTTTCTTTCCATCTCTTTAAATATACACGGCAGTTCTATAAATTTAACTGTTCTTCACTTTATTACAAGGAGATTGCAACTGAGATAAACAAAAGCATTCTCTTCTAACATCTGTTAAGAATGTTTTATGCAATAAGAAACACAAATTGTAATAAACAGATTATCCTCTGAGACATTCATCCTCTTTGTCAGAACAATTCAGAAACCAACATGATAGAGTGGCTCAGCACAATCTGTGTCCCGAATACCCGAGATGTGTCTAAAAATCCAGATCCACCTTGGATTTTAAGGAGGTGGATCTAAAATAAATTGCTCTCTTTTTGGTTTTCTTTATAGAAAATTGTACCAGACCAACCTTTTTGTAAAATAGAAGTCATTGTTTTTTATTTTATATATATTTTATAAATTTATATATTTATATATATTTTAGGTTTTAAGGATAATAGCTACATCCAAAATAAATTGTGGTTTGTTTTTTTAAGAACATGCAAGCATCAACTTTATAAAAATATGCAAACTAAAATGTGGCTTGTTGGAAAAAATGTGCATGAAAATGTATGTAAATTTTGAGAGTCTTTAAAACAATATTAATATGAGGACAGAAATATGTTGTTCTCTGTAAAAAAAATATATCTAACAGAGTTTGTAAATACAGTTTTGTGTTGCCTAATTATCTTTCAGCATATAATTATAATTGGAGAGACATATATGTGGCACAAGTGTACAAAATACTTCAGCAAAGCAGATTGCTTCAAATAATGCCATAAGTTTGACAGTTACAGGCCTACTGAAAAACTATAGGCCTAATTGTATATTTAAGGATTTTTCAAGTTTTGCTATCTTCTATTATACTGTATTTACCGGACTATAGAGCACATCGAACTATAAGCTGCACCCACAAAATTTTAAAAGAAAAAAAATATTTTTACATATATTAGCTGCACCAGACTATAAGCCGCAGATATATATGTTGTGAAATGAGATATTTACACAAAAAAGAAGAATGCTCTTTGCATGCGGCCAGACGTCTCCAACGTCTCACCAGTGATTCATTAACGCCAAGCTTACATGCAGCAACTCTATTTCCTTCCTGGGTAGACAGATCGATTGCTTTCAACTTAAAAGCTGCATCATATGCTTTTCTTTGTGTACTTTCCATGATGAGGGTGTGAATAATATTTTGCATTCATGCATGTCATGCTGATTGTGTCAAGTGTGCCAAAAATTACCAGTAGCATCTTCTTTTTTGCATTAACCTCTTGCGTCTGTCACGTTTTTGTGCCCCCTGATGGCAGTTAGTGAAGAAAAAACTATAGATAGGCTGCATTGTTGTACAAGCCGCAGGGTTCAAAGCGTGGGGAAAAAAATAATGGCTCATAGTCCGGTAAATATGGTAATAGTAGATATTTCTGGGTATAAGAAATAAAAAGCAGATAAATCAATTCACAAGAAGTTACTATTTGCTCGAGAAAGAATATTTTTATATTTTTTTAAAGGAATAATTTTATAAAACTTAGATTCTCTTGAAATATGGCTTTATGGATTAGTAGGGATGAGTAACTGTTATATATTGCGTTTGTGGTTTTAACCATAATTTCAGGATTGCGGTTTCATAAATTGCAAATCAAACTTAATTTTATTCATAACACAAAGCAATTGATAGAATTATCAGATAACTAAACATACCACTTCTGATAAGATTTATTTGGAAAAATACTAAGATTGATCAGCTATATCAAGCAGTGTTGAGACTTATGGAAATTGAGAATAATCATGATTTTTATTACTGACTTTCTGTATATGGCAAGAATATTTGTGCCAAAGAGGAGAACTCCAGATTCAGCCCTGTGGCTAATTGTATTGTTTTTTGTCTTGAACTTTCCAGAACTACAATTAAGCTAATATTCATCTTTCTCCTGTAATTTTTAGAATTATGCAAAGTAAATATGATAGGCAAAACGTAATTAACCGCAGAACTTTATTTTTAAGAAATTATGAATCATCATCACTGCATTGAATATACTAATGTCAGGCACAAAGAATCAGGACTGCAAAATAGGTTGCAGCATAGATTTATTCAAGTATCTGGTCAACTAAAGGTCAACATTTAATTGGTGCCAGACAAGGGTCAATGAAATTCAGGAGGGTTGGACTTGGAACGCTTGTGAAAATGCAATGATTCTACACTGATGATGTTCCTAACTCCATCCCCCCAGCTCTGCCTAGTCTCCTACATATACTTCTAAAAATACCAAAGCAGTGTAGTGCTTTGCCAATATTTGCAGAATGTGTTGATATTTACCAATTATAGCTGAGGGAAAAATTATAATCAAACCCGATGTTTTGACATTGTGACAAACTCTCCCTGAATCATTTGAACTGGAGGGAGAACTTAAGGGAGAGTTCATAATAATCTTTATTAATTTGCCTAATTTATTTGAAATCTGTAGACTGCTGATTTCAGGATAAGTTTCATGAATATTCAATTTATAAAATTTAAATGAGACAGCTATAGGTTATTTTCAGGAAACAACAGGATTCAGATGATGTAAGGAATAGTATTTTTCTGCAGGGACATTCTGTGAGTACTTCAAAAAGTATATGAATCAGAATTATACGAGCATGAAACTTCAGGTTTTCTTAGTTAAAAACTCAAAAATTAATTATCTTTAAATAATATAATGCCTTCTTATTAGCACATTGACCCTTGCTAACTTATTCCATTGCTTCGGTTAATAAGGATCTACTCTTATCAAAGCATAATATAGAAGAACTTCAGTTCTATATCAGTTCTATATCACTTCACTTCTATATCAGTAGAATTAAATCAAGGCTATTACGGTATGCATTGCCAGAGAAAGGTAATGTATCATTCCAAAGAGATCCAATTTGGTATAGTAGCAAAGGCATCCAAATTGAAACCATGAACTAGGCAGAAATCCCTTAAGCAGAAAGCCCACTGGGTGATTTAGGGCCATTTCCAGTGGTAGGATTCAGCCGGTTCATACCAGTTTGGGACAACTGGTTGTTACCCCACCTCTGTTATCCTGGGCACTGTACTTCAATGAAAAAATGGGCAACATAGTGGCATGAGAAAAGGAGAAGGCCGCTTTCCCTCTTTCTTCTCCCTTTTCCTTCTCCTTCCTTCATGCTGGCCATTCTTTTTCCCATTTCTCTGTTGCAGCGCCCAGGATCCACTTTGGTAGTGAGCCAGGGTCAGGTTGGTCATTGTGGGAGGCTCATCCAGCATGTGTGGCAGAGCTGGAGGATGGGAATGGGACACGTCTCCCACAACAGTTAACCTGATTCTGGGAGAACCGGTTGTTAAATTATTTGAATCCCACCACTGGTAATTCCCTGTCTCTCAGCTCTATGAAGCAGGCAGTGGCAAACCACTTCTGAAAACTTGCCCAGAAAACTGCAGTCTCCAAGACTCAGATACAACAAAATTTTCTAAAAGAAGACATATGTAACTGCAATCAAATTACACTATTTTGCATTTTCTACATATGGACGCATCCTAGAAATAATTGCTACATTAGAAATGCAGCAATGTAGGGAAATCTATCAGAAAAAAACATCCAGATCTTTCAGTCTGAGGCCTAGATACAACTCTTGAGAGGTAACTGATAAACTCTTGTTCTCTTTTCATATGACTCTATTTTTGAACTGGATATGGACTCAGATATTTACTCATTCATTTAAAATATTTTTTCTGTCACTTTTCTGCTTAAAAAGCACTTGAAATTGCTTTGCGATAGCTATTCAAATAGAACCCTCATGAAAGGCATGTAAAGCACATAAAGCATATAGCCATCCAAGAAACAGAATAATTTTTTAGAAGAAAAGCATGTTCTGTTAGGTCAATTGATCTCATTTTCCTGTTGCAATTACTATATTTTGCATTGTTGATTTTGCTTTGCATCTTTCACCCTGCAGCATAATCATTTGCATGTTTACTTAAAAATGTTCAGTGGGATTTATTGTCACAAAAATAGGTTTGCAGTTTCTTTTTTTCAAACCAAAGTAATGTATGGTTTGCATGAAAAAAATATTAAGCAAACTTCATTAGGTGACATACTTATAGTTTAATTCTATCCCTCTGCATTGCAAAGTTTAAAATCTGTGTGTGAGCCATAGTAAACCTAAAACAAGGTCAGAGAAACTCAATCTTAATCTTAGCTTCAGAAATAGAACATCATTCTTTCACTGGAATTTATGTTTTTAAAAAACTTTTGCTACTCAAGGCAACCTATTGAAGGAACTAGGATGAGTTAACCAAAAAGATGAGTGAATGAGTGAATAGTTTTTCTTTTAAGCTAAATCTCACAACACAATCTGTTACTGATGACCCTACTTTCCTATTACAGCACTTTTATTTGATGGAGCACTGTGTATTTCAAATCACATCTCATTCAGATTTTCAACATTTCTGTAAACTTAGCCATAACTTTTCTCTTGGGTCAAGTTAAAGAGGAACAAATAGAATCAGAGGAATAAGATTTTAATATGAGGAAACTGGAACATGAGTTTTGAATCTATAATATCCAAGTTCGAAGCAATGAAAGTTATTGATAATCAAGTAATAATTGAGTTGTTACTTTCCCAGCCACTTTTTGACTTATGGAATATCATGACTGCTCCCATATCAATATTTATTTATTTACTTACTTACTTAACTTATTTATCAAACTTGTATACCACCCATCTCACCAAATTCAATTCTATCTTTTCAGTTATACAATGATACAATGTTTCTTGGATTCATCACCAAGAAACTTGGAGTTCGATTTAGTGATTAAGACAGTAGGTTAAAAAAAAGGGGGACACTGTGAATTCTAGTCCTGCCTTGGGCACAAAGACGGTGGGTGGCCTTGAGCCAGTCATTCTCTCTCAGCCCTAAGAAGGAGGCTATGGCAAACTATTATGGAAAAATATTGCCAATAAGTTCAGGTAGTTGCTAGGAGTCAACATTGACTTAGAGGCATTAAAAATGAGTTTAAAATTGCTGTGAATTGTGTGATGCAATTAAACAGTACTTTACATGATAAGATTACCTTTATTACCTTTACCTTTATACAATTATTTCACATAGATTAAGTTTGCTAAATAAATTTGATATACTTCTTTTACAAGAGATTTGGAATGTGAAACCTTAAGATGTAATGTTATATACTTCCTTTCAGTATAGGCTGTGCATGGTTTGGAGACTACTTAAGTCCAACGTGGTTTTGGTATCTGATGTTCACTCAGATGATGCCAAAACTATCTGGTAGATATGGTACCCTGACTATGTTGGACTTAGTATGTCAACATTTACTATTAATAAATCCTTGTAGATCATGAAACAAAGTCCAATGATAAATAGAATATGTTTTAAGACTATTTCTTGCTGAGACATCCATTATTTTAAACTGACTTATTTAAGGAGACTAAACTTCTGGGGTAGTAGAGGTGCTAGCATCACTGATTATTACTATCCTACTAGCCTATTTAACAGGATTATTGAATTTAAGATAGATTTTTCATCCTGATAGTGATCCAGTTCACTCAGAGTGAAATTGGACGATAATTCTTCAATCCGCAGATCATATCAAATTTCATGGATGAAATTATTTCAGATAGGAATTCCCAAGTAGGATGAATTTTGGAGTGCTTCTTCCAGTTTTTTTTGTTTTTAATTACCCTATATTCTCTCAACAGTCGGTTTAAGATGCAAGGAATGTATGGGAATCACTATGCATTTTACAATAAATGATTCAGTATTATCAGGTTTCCATAACAGATAAATGAGCAGTCAAGCAGATCCATCTGTGGGAAGGATTGCTAATCTCATCAAATGCACAGGTACAATTTTTTGGATTCTGTATTTTAATGCCAATATCTAGTTGTTTGAATTAGGAAATGATTATTTACCTGATTCATCTCCTGTGTCAATTTTTGAGTTATTTAAACTTGTAACACAGAATAACAGAGGAGTAGGCTGAGGCAAGACCTTCATCTCAGTTGCATTTCTAAAACTCAGTTTAGATGCACAAAACTGTGCAGTGACTATGCTTTTTCTCTACTTGAATCACACCATCTAGATGCCAAAAGACTGTGATGAATAACTTTCCCAATTTTGAAGAAGAGAAGGGAGATCCAGCTAATTTGTACCCCTTTAGCCATTTGAGCAAGTTATACAGATAGTTCTATGGAAAATATCAAATTATTCTAGACCCGTTATGGCAAACCTATGGCATGCATGCCACATGTGGCATGCAGACCCATTTGTGCCAGCACGTGAGCTACAGAGAAACTTACCTCACTGTGCATGTGTGCACCTCACAGCTGATTTTCTGCCAGTTTGAAGCCTTTTCAGCCTCCCAAAGGCTGGAGGAAGGCTTCTGCAGGCTTCTACAAGCTTTGTAGGCCGAAATCTAGCCTTGTTTCATCACATCCAGTATTTTCAGAAAAACAGAAACTGATGAAATGTAGCCAGATTTTGGCCTACAAAGCTTGTAGAAGCCTGCAGAAGCTTTTCTTAAGCCTTTGGGAGGCCAAAAAAGGTATTAAACCGGCCAAAAATCCACTGTGAGGCACAATGCAGACAATGGGGATGGGTGGGTGGGTGGAGATTGCTTGCACATGCATAGGGAATGTGGGAGAATACATTGCCTTCTGGGTGCTGGCACACGAGCGTGCTAGCACACGCACAACTTTTGGCACAGGAGCCCAAAAAGGTTAGTCACCAATGTTCTGGACACTATCCTGACTAAAGCAAACTGGCTTTAGAACCAGATCATTGAAGTGATCCATTTTGCATCAGGTTGCCAAGAAGTATTCCAATTTTTTTTTTTATGCTGATCTCATTGATCTGAATATGTCATTTGACTGACTAGCTGGAAAGAAATTATGGGCATTATTGTTAACATGGATTGCTTATAACTTTGATTTTGATAAAGTTACATAATCCAATCATAATCCAATCTTCAGCCAAAATGGTAGTCAAAGAAGGATGCATACTTGCATCCTTGCAATTTGTACAAATTTTATATTAAATCAGTTACTCAAGCCTTTTTAAAACACAAAGTTGCGTCCTTCATTGGCTAACAAGCCTAGGTCCATTTTTATATCGTAATAATAGTTATTATTATGCTAACTCCCTTAACTAGCAGTGAATTGCAACAGTTAAAAACTGAGTATTATTAATGCCCAAACCAATGCAATTCTGTTTACTGAAAAGTATACTAGCTACAATCATAATTGGAAGATTAGTGACGTCCATTAAGAAGAAGATTTCCAGTCTTGGAATCATCTTCCAGTTCTTTCCAGCCTGAAATAAACAATTCAAACTGTTCTGTATAACTTGGAATGTTCCAAGTAGTCTTTTCTGATTGGCCAGAAAGGCCAGTAATGGATTGGTTCATTAGGAACCAATCCAAGGAGCCGCTCAAAGGCGGAAAGTTAAAAACAATGTCATCGGCTACAAGCCAGCAGGCAACCCTATAAAAAGGGCTGCCACGGTTGAGCCATTTACTGTTCCTGTTTGCCTGTAACTAATAAAAGAGTTATTTTTTGGAACCCGTCTACGTGCCATCTTTTCCGGACAGAACACTCGGTGACGAGGATGGGATCATCCTTAAAGCGGAACCGAGCACCGCGGCGAAGAAAAACAACCACGTTAGACGAGAAATGGCTGTAGGCAACCACCGCCCGTACCTTGTATCCCCAATGAAGAAGATTGGGAGTCTTATATCGATCGCTTCCTGATGTTTCTGGAGAGCAATGAATTGGGAGGACATTTCGGATCAGCCGATAGAGGCTGTTCTTCCATCACAACATTTATGGGCCAGCCGGGTTCAAATGGGCAAAAGCAGTTTGGCCAAACCCAGAGACGTGAAACAGATGACCCGTCTGAACTTAACCAAATCTAAAGGCTCACTACACGCCGGTTGTCTCAAATCTTGTTAAGAGACACAAGTTTTATAAACGAGACAGAGGAAGATGAGACCATTGCAGATTTTGTGGCAGCCTCCGCCATCTGGGAGGACCTGCCGATTTTTTTTTTGTTCCAGCATTATGATGAGGCATGCGAGATTGTGGTGTTGTGTTTAGTTCTTAAAGGACTCTACTTTACAAAGCAAACTATTAAACGAGCTAACATTAACTGTGGCAGAAGCAATCGCGGAAGCCACACTGCAGAAGCCACAAAGAAATCAGTGGCCACCAATGGACACGATGACCCTACCCAGAGGGAAGAAGCAAGCTGCCACAACCACCGACACACACGACAGACCTAAGACGATCATCCAGAACGGAAGAAGATGACGATGAGTCATTGCCTGTACGTGAACCAAAAAGGTGCGAAAGAAGAAGAATTGGTGGGAAATCGCTGTGGAAGAACCTTGATTGCCATCTGTTGGCCTTGGCAAGAAGAGGGGACACATCGAAAGACGTCTGGCCGCAAATCCGTAAGAAGCAGTCCTAAGCAGCATCGGTAATTCCCCACAAAGAACCTGACCCGAGGCTAAGCCGATAGAAATGGTGCAGGCGCAGCACGGAACCAGCAACGAGAAAAAACCTCACCAAGGTTGTCACTATCGGAAGCACACAGACGGAAAGCAGGAGAAAAAGTCAAAATGTAGTGACCATTGAAGAAGCCTTGTGAAATGGGAGGTTCGGTCAGGATCTTTCCAATCAATGGTGTCTTGGGAAACAAATCAGTGACGATTAGGTCTAAACATAAACAACAAAAAAACTCAAGAAACAAAATTAATTCTCTCTAAGACTATCAGGGAATAGAATTCCTGTGGTAGGTCTAGGACAACTTCAAAGTCACTTACAAACAACACGCCGAAGTCCTGCCGCTGACTAGTAGTCGACGGAAGCATCCCAGCCTCCTGGCATCGAATGGTTTCGCACCATTGGGGCATCGGGATGACCAGAGTAAGCAAGTAGCCGCAAGCGTTGGGAAAGAGAACTGTTACTGTCAGGCGGAGCTCCATTCAAAATCCAGGAAAGAAATACTTAGCTCTTTATTCAGAGAAAAAGAATCTTTTACTGGAAATGAAGTGGTAGCAACCAAAGAAGTCTGAATCTGAAAATTAGGCGCGGCAAATTCACATATAGAAGTGATGGGATATGTTCCCACCCCAATAGTTCAAATGACACTTCCAATTTAAAGTTGTGGACATGCATCATGTGGGCATACTTCAGTGATGATGAGGCTCTGTCCGTTGAACCTTGCATATTTTGATAAGGGTTGCAGCTTGCGCAGGAGAGAAGAAGAGCTAAGCGCAGAAATAGAAACCTAACTCTAGCTGGATGGCTCCTCCCTCCCAGTTATACAAACAGACGAATGTAACACCTCCAGCTCACTCCCCTTATCGTTATCGTCTAGCTTCCACCGTCTCTTTCCATCCGTTGATACGCTCTGTGCCTCTATGCTTCTTCGCATAGGACTGAAGATTGCACATAGTCAACCTACGTCTTAGTTATAGATCTAGAGGAGGGCTCGACATTCGGCCCTCCTAGAAAAAGGAAAATCATCAGTTACGAAAGAGAGAGAGGAGAACAATATAAAAGACAATTATTAATCACTACATAAATTACAAAACAAACAATCCTAAGGTTATCAGGAATACTTGGATCCCAGACGAAATGCTTTGACCAACTTAGGGGCTTTGACGTCGTTTCCATTAACCCATTCGGCTTGTGAAGAAGGGAAGATGTTTCCAGGCTATAAGATACTCGGAGTCGCCTCTCCATTTGCGAGAGTCCAGAATATTCTTTAACTTCAAAATGTTGTTCGTCCTCACAGTATTGGTATGGGAAGGTCAGCCTGGATTTGGGTCGTAAGTCAGAAGTATGTCTAGGTTTTAGCAAAACCTAACATGAATACCGGATGAATTCGTCGAAGAGTTTTGGGTAAGGTTAGCTGGACTGTTACGGATTTATAATCCGCTCAATTGTGAATGGACGCAACGTACTTAAGGACCAAGTTTCTTCTTTGACTTTTGAGTGGTCTGCAGGTATCTGGTGGACAGGAAACCTTGTCACCCACTTTAATATTCTTTCTGGGGGGATCTTTTCTTTGTCCGCAAATTCTTATGTGCTTTGATGGGCCTCATCTAATGCTTGCGTGTTACTGGCCAGTTAAGTTGAAGTTGAGTTTCATTCATCCAACGGATGGATGTTAGGTTTTTCACGAGGAAGTTCAGGTATGGGAACGAACTGCTTGTCCAGAGGCGCACTTTAATGAGTAAATCCAGTACTGCGTGTACGGAGTTGTTATATGCCACTTCGGCAAAATGGTAATATTCGGACCAGTTATCTTGTTGATAATTTATGTAGGGCATCTGGAGGTATTGTTCTAACACTGGCGTTAGTCCTCTCACAGGCCCCATTGGGTTTGGGGTGGTGGGCGGAGCTTAACGCGCCTGGGGAGCCTATTAACTTCAGGAACTCTTTCCAAAATTTGAGGTAAATTGGACCCCTCTGTCAGAGATTATGCGCTCTGGGACGCCATGTAACCTATAGATAGTGATATAAACAGTTTAGCCCAGCATTTTAGCAGAGGGAATTTGGAACAGGGTATGCAATTGTACTTGTTTGAAAACAAATCAGTCCACTACCCAGATGACCGTATTTGCCACCACTTTCGGCAATTCTACTATAAAGTCCATAGAGATTCCTTCCAGGGAGCCGTTGTCTAGCCTAACATTTTGTGTACAATCCTACTGGCTTACCAGGAGGTCTCTTTGCCGAAGCACAAACTGGACAGCTAGCTACATAAGCTTCAATGTCTTTCTTAAGTGAGGCCACCTAGAATTGCCGCTTAACCAGATGTAGGGTCTCACAGAATCCAAGTGGCGCAGCTGCTTAGAATCATGAGCTGTTGTAGTATTTGGGCTCTCAGTACCTGTGGCACATACAACTTTGCGCCCAACTCCAAGCCAAACCATCTCTAATCGTATAGTTACTTGAATGAAGCCAGGAACGCATTCGTCCAGTTTTAAAGCTTCTTTTAATTGTTCGGTTAGGTATTCGATAAACCACTTCTTTTGTTCTTCTTTTGAGCTCTGGTGATCACTGGAGGCGGCTAGATGGTTGGCCTGAGACAATTGGGCTTATCAACCTCCTGGCGATGTGGCTATTAATATTGAGTCAGTCTAAAGAGAAGCATCCGCCATGAAATTCTTCCCCTGGAATGTACTTCAATGAGAAATTTTTGAATCGCTTGGAATACTGGGCCCAAGCGGACTTGTTTACAGGACAGCTTTCCGGGCGTTTTTAAAGCTTCCAGCATTCTTATGACAGTCCATACCTCAAACGGGTGTTTTGCTCCTTCCAGGAAATGTTCTCCAGGTCAGCAATGCCCAACGAACTGGCAAAAGCTTCTTTCTCCAAGACGGCCCACTTCTCTCTGTTTCAGACAGCTTACGGAGGTGTACGCACAAGGCTGTAAAGTCCCCTTCTCATTGAGTTGAAGTAATACCGCTCCAAATAGCCACATCACTTGCATCGGCTTGAAATCACGAAAGAGTGTCCAATACCGGGTGTTTCAGTACTGGTTCTGCAGCAACAGTCGTTTTAGCGTTTTCAAAAAGCGGCTTGGCACTCCATTAGACCATCCAGCGGCTTTCCTGGCCTTGGCTTCACGCTCCCCTCTTGTTTCAAGAGATTGGTGATGGGCATTGCTATTTTAAGCAAGTCGGGAGTGAATTGCGGTAAAATTTTGCAAATCCAAAGCCTTTGGAGTTGTTTCGCTGGTTCGTGGTGGAAGCCCACTCAAAAACGGCACGCACCTTCTCTGGATCAATCTCTATGCCTTCAGATGAAATGCGATATCCCAAATAGTCAATTTTGTCTTGGATCGGAATTCACATTTTGACAATTTTAGCATACCCAACTTAGGCGGCCACACAGTTTTTTGTAAAACTGACCGACTAACTTCACATGTTTCATCTAAGCTCCGTTGTATGATAAGATATCATCAGATAAACCAGAACCCCCTGTATACATGTTCATGTAAACACTTGATTGATCATTTGTCAATGAAATACAGCTGGGGCCGCCTTGTAAACCAAAAGGAAGAAACGTTGAATTGAAACAACCCATCGGCAGGTTAAAGAGCGGTCTTCCACCCATCGCCCCTCCTTAATCGGATCCGGTAGTACTTCTCTCAGAATCAACTTCGTGAAGATCTTTCCTTCGCTAAATGGGCCAACATATCCTTCATCAATAGGAAGGGGGTACAGTTTTCCACAGAAATAAGCCGTTTCAAATTTCTTAATCCACGTACCAAGCGCTTGGAACCATCTCTTTTTCACGGAAACAGTACTGGGGCCGCTAAACCGCGGGGGGGCCCCCTAAAGGCGGGCCCCCCTTTGGGGAATTGGAAAAACCCCCGTTCCCCCCAAAAAATTTTTTTTTTTATTTCCAAAATAAAACAAATCCCCTTAGCTCTTCAACTCCCGTGGGAGGTCATGGAGTACAACTTTGGTTAGGGAGCTTTCACCCCAGGCAAAAATTTCAATAGCACAGTCAGTTGGCCGGTGAGGCGGAAGCTCGTCCCGAGGCCTTTTCACTGAACTACATCTTTAAGTCCCAGATACTCTTTGGAATTTCTCCTCATGTTTTCACGGGCTTCAGTACCTTGTGGAGCTATTTCAATTAGGTCCTCAGGTTTTCGGCTGGAATCTGGCCCCTTCCCACTGGGCCGCTGCTTTGTGCGTATGCGCATAACCCCTTTTCTCCAGTTAACGCTGGGGGTTCCATTTTCCGGAGCCAGGGAATCCCCGTATTGTGGTTGCTCCATTCAGGGAACCCAACAATAAAACCGCGGGTCTCATCATGTCTCTCCATAATCAATTTCTATTGTTCTGTGACAAACGAGCGGGCAACCTCCAGCCACATGATCCATCTAGTTGGCAAAAGGAATGGGCATCTTCAAAAGGTTTTGCTTTAAGCCCATTTTCTCACTACTTCCGTGTTGATATACACCTGTGCACCCAGAATCCAAACCAGGGCCTAGCAATCTCCCCTTCGACCCCTGAATTTGTAGCGCCTCAACTTCACTGAACCTGGTCATAGGGCCCACCGTTTGGTACTTACCAGGAAGTCGTCTTCCGAGTCAGAATCCTCTCCTCAGGGGTCACTGGGCTTCTGATTCCTCTCCTGCGGAGGGCGCCTCTGCTGTTCTTTCGACTTAGTGCTGTTTCGCGAGGCTTCGCTTGGGGACTTTTCAGGTTTCTTTCCTTTTCCTTTGGCGCCCTTTGTTCGCTCCAGCCTTGACTCTGCAAAGTTTCACAGCCGCGGTGACCTTCCCTCCCGCATCGAAACAGGCTGAGGGTTGGGTCTGTGCTGCCACTCCTCCCTTCTGAGGTTAGAGCCTCTTGGAGGCGTGGGGGGAAAAACTTGCTCCACCCATAAACCTGCCCGCCGTTTACTCGGATTAAATCAATTTTCCACTTTTTCGCCAGCAAGTACCACATCTGCAAATCATTGGGGTCTCTTCTAGCAGTGCATCTCTGGTACACATCTTCATTTAGACCATCTTAAACAGTTCTATCAGGGCTTTTGGGGCCAGCCTCGGAAATGGCCTGCTAACTGTTTTCTAAATTCTTTTGGGTGGTATCAGCCACAGACCTCCGCCCCTTTTTATGGTTTTACATCCACTAATTCGAGCTTTCGCTCCGCCAGCGGGTCCTCAAACCTGGCCGCAGTGCAGCCATAAATAGGCTATAATTCAGCTAATTGAGGGCATATATCATTATGCAAATCACCAATCCACTCTGCCGCTATTCCCCTCCAGAAGCCCTGGTAACACACCTCACTTTTGGCTGGGCTTCTGAGGGCAAATCCTCCGCATACTCCTCATGGTGGCTCCAAACTTGAAGCTAGGAAAAATCCCAAGGCTTTTTGGATCCCTCCGTATTTTACTTCTAAGCGGAGGCAGCCTAGGAGCTCTCCGCCTTCTCGGAATCACACCTCCCGCTGAAGGCGCCTGGGGCTGCTGCTGGATCGGGGTTTTGATTTATGGGGAGGGAGCTGCTCTGCTTCTTCCTGGCTGGGGTTTTCTTCCCCTCCCGCCTTCATACCTTTGTGAGCTTGAGGTTGTTCAAAGGCTTCATTCAGGAGTCTCCTGGCTGATCAGCAAAGTTCCTCTTTTGCCTCTCTTGCCAAGGGCTCCTCTTTTCCGCGCCGGCGGGTAGTTGTGACTCTCAGGGGGGGGGTTTTCCTCCTCGGATCCTTCCGAACCAACTCCAACTGACCCATCTGGGCTTCACACTGGGATCCCTTCACAGATGAGCTTGGCTAGCGGCTTGGGCTTCCTGCAATCAGCAAAGAATTCTGCCCTCCATGGCTTCCTAGATCCTCTTGGTCACTATTTGAAGATGATGATTCCAGCCCCCTCAGAAAGAATTGAGTATTCTCATCTGGGTGGCGCTGGGGGAGAGATTCAGATAATGTCAGGCGGAAAGCTCCATCAAAATCCAGGAAAGAAATACTTAGACTCTTTATTCAGAGAAAAGATATCTTTTACTGAAAGTGAAAGTGAGCAAACCAAAGAATTTCTGAATCTGAGAATAATTAAGGCGCGCAATTCACATATATGAAAGTGATGGATATTGTTTCCCCACCCGCATAAGTTCAATGAACACTTCCAATTTCAGTTGTGACATGATCATGTGGGACATCTCAGGTTGATGATGAGGCCTCTGTTCCGTGACCTTGGCATATTTTTGAATAAGGGGTTGCAGTTGCGCAGAGAGGAGAAGAAAGCTAAGCGAGAAATAGAAAAGCCTAACTCTAGCTTATGCCTCCCCCCTCCCATTTATACAACAGACGAATGTAACACCTCCACTCACTTCCCAACTTATTCCTATCTCCCTCTCCCCCCTCCCGTTAGTATGGCAGTCGAAAAATGCAAGCAATAAGCAGAAGATCTTGAAGGCTGCAGTACCAAATTCAGGCTGTCTTTCGAGCGGCACTCTAGGCAGCTTACCGGGAGGACCCCAATTCCTTGTAGCTTAGGATCCCAGATAGCACCAAGAAGGTTTAAAAGCCCAGGATGAGTCCCATTTGCATTAATAAATGAGCAATTAAAACAATTGATTGGCACAAGGGGTCATAGACCAATTGACTTGCTAGAGGATCTCTCCATGCTGGGAGACTCCAATAGTAACACCTGTAAAACCCTGACGAGTCTGTGGCGCATTGCGGAGACTACAAGGCTACCCTGAACCATGCGCTGCAGCAAAGCGGGCATACCTGGTACAAGTTGTGCAGCACTTACTGCACTCACTTGGGGGCGGAAATTTTTTGCGAAACTTGATTTGGCTCCGACATTTTTATGCAGCAGCTTACCAGGAGACGCCAACAACGGCCGAAGCAAAACAATAGAAATGCCATAGAGGTGGCATTCAATGTAAAGCCCATGTCACAGAGTGAACCAACGATTGCAAAGAGGATGTAAAATGGAAAAAAAACCTTGCCATCCCGTTTGAAAAACGCGATGTACTCACTGCCTCCATTTTTGCTTCCTCTCTATCCGTCTCAGGCATCCGTTTATGGACGTTCATCCACTCCAAAAGTTTTTGGGCTGCCTAAAACTTTTGCGCGGAAAATGTATCCAGTTCGTCGTTCTGCATCCGCAACGCCCAAATCCGCAACGCATCCGTTTCCATCCGTCATGCATCCGCTATATCCGCTAGGCACTCCAATACGCATCCGCAGAAACTCCATCCGGCCGCAGATGCAGGGAGGGAAGCGGAACGGATCGCAGAACGGATGCAGAACAGGATGCCTGCGGATGCAGAAAAGAAACAAGTGTTTAAAAACGGAAAAAATTTCACAGAGGGACTATCTCGGATATTAAGGATGTCTGCAGGATGCCTAGAGGATGCCTAGAGGATGCATTAGGACTTACCTATATGCCCTATAAAAAAGGGGGAGGCAACTCACTGCATCTCACTTTCAGAACAAGCAGTCCACCTGTGCAGACCGGCTCTGCAGCCTTCATCTGGCTCTTTTCCTCTGTTCCACTAGCTATCTCAGTCATGTCCACTGTGGATTGGTAATAAAGTCCTCAGCAGCCACCATCATTCTGCAACAGTGCGAAGCCATCTGCAGCCTCTGTGAGCTCTATTCTGTTGAGAAGAAAGGAGCCACCCAAAAGAGTCTGGATCCAAAGATGGTTCACCAGAAGAGCAGAGGACGGACCTGTACAACAATAGCTTATGGTGGAGCTCAGGACAAAGACACTCAGCGTTTCAGAAACTTCATGAGGCAATGGCCTCCAGCCATGTTGACGAAGTTGTGCAGCGCTGACACCCAGGTTGACAAGGAAACACCAACTTCGCGCCGCAGCTGGAACCTGGCTCAAAGGTGGCACTACACTCTGCACCACTCCTGGCAATCAAGGGACGCTCCTACAGGAGCATGCAGTACGGCTGGAAAGGGTGCCATCCAACACCAAATCAGCATTGTGGTCAGAGAAGTGGTGGCAGGCCATCATCGAAGAATACAAGGAGGAGCTCCTCCAGTACCCCTCCACTGAACGAGGCTGGAGAAAGTTGCAGAGCAGTGGTATCAAAGTGGAACTTACCACACACATTGGAGCGCATAGGATGGAACACATAGCTGCAAAATCTCCAACCAACTCAGCTCCACTTATTTCAACTTAAAGGGATTCTTTCAGCATCATCCTCTTCGCCATGGTCGATGGGCTGACTACAAGTTCATGTTTACATCGATGCTTCAGGCAGCGGCTCATCTTCAGAATGCCCAGGGTATAAACGCCAGTTCCACCTCAAGGAGGAGCTTGGGAAGGCAACCTCATCGTGGGCTTTCCCAGATCCAGAACCCCTGCCCACGACCAACAAAGATGTGCCCTACTTCATCGTGGGGGATGAACGCCTTCTCCTCACAACCTACCTCAATGAAGCCCTACGCTTCCAGATTCCTCACCCGTGAAGAGAGGATCTTCAACTACAGGCCTGTCTGGGCTAGGCGAGTGGTGGAAAACGCCTTTGGCATCCTGGCCAACAGGTTCCACGTACTTCTCACCACCAGCACAGCATTGCCCAGAGAACCCATGAGGAGGTGCATGGAAGCTTGCTGCATCCTGCACAATCTCCATGCCACCCGCTACCCAGTCTGCAGACAGGCTCATGGACCTCCAGCAAGGCAATGGGGACATGAGCCTGGGGAATGGAGGCAAGGGCGAAACCTGATCGACACTCAGGATGTCAAAGGCCCAACAGAGCCTCACATGAAGCGAAGAAGCAGCGAACCTCCTGCAACAATGGTGCAACTCCCCAGCTGGAGCAAGTGGAGTGGCAAGACAGGAGGTTAGATGCTTAATGGAATGCTTCTTTCAGCCTGTCTTCATCACACAGATGAGATTGGGCCATGTATGTTTGGTTGGGCCTACAATGAACAGGGCGTTTTAATAAAGAGTTGTTGTTTAGTTGGGAGTATGTGTGGATAATTATTACATTATTATTGATAATAAGGGCGTAGGTGTGGCTCTGGGAGGGTGGACCATACAGTCCGCACTATGCCTTCACTGAGGTTATCTATTCACAGCGATACCCATCCCAAAGTTTATCCCTGCCCATCCCAAGCTATGCTAACCCATCCGCACAAGCATGCAAAGGCTTAAACAATTTCTAAAAGTTTCCAGCAGAATTTTTAAAAAAGAAATGAAGCAAGTGTGTGAATCATAAATAGCTTTATTAACAACAAGCTAATAAGACAAAATTAAGTCTCTGGTACTCCTCTTGGTTGTCAGGTCCCGCAGGGGTGAAGGGGTGCACGTGCTGTGGAGGTGGCTGGTGTGGAAGTGCTTGTCATAGCTCCTCCGAGAAGGAAGCAGCATAAAGCGCCAGCCCAGAAGAGCGAGCTGGTGCTGCACGAAGCCCCAGGAGACACCAGAGTGAGGGGCCAGGGGCGGGGATGGGTAGCCCTGTCCCCTCTGCCAGGGCTGGCAGCAAAATGGCCGAGGCCTTGCTGTGCTTCCACATGGTTGTGGGGTTGCTGGCTGGCCGGGGAGGCTGGCAGTTTTAACCAAGGCTGGCAGGAAGGCTGCAGGGAGGCTGGCAACCAAGCTGGCAGAAGCCTGGCAGGCAGGCAGGCACCCAAGGCTGGCAGGCAGACAGACAGTCAAGGCTGGCAGGCAGGCTGGCAGGCAGCTGGCAGGCAAGGCAAGGCAGGCCCACCAAGGCTGCAGGAAGGCTGGCACGCAAAGGCAGGCCAACCAAGGTTGGCAGGGAGACAGGCACCGAGGCTGGCAGGAGGGAATGCAGGCAGGCATGCACCAAGGCTGGCAGGCAGACATGAAACCAAGGCTGGCAGGAAGGCAGGCAGCAAGGCTTGGCAGGCAGACTGGCTGGCAGCAAGGCTTGCAGGCAGGCTGGCAGGCAAGGCTGGCAGGGAGGCTGGCAGCAAGGCTGGTAGCAAGGCTGGCAGCAAGGCTGGTAGCAGGCGGTAGCGAAGGCTGGCAGCAAGGCTGGCAGACAGACATGCAGGAAGGGCAGCGCAAGGCAGCGAATCTGTCGCGGCATGCAGGTCCTTTTCTCCTTTGATGGCGACCTCCTTTCTGAGCTGCTTCCGTTATATCCGCGGGGCTGACGCAATGCATTCCCCCCCGCATACGCAGTTAATGCAGGCATCCATTAGGCTTCCGCTGTGCATCCGCTAGGCTTCACTCTGCATCTGCTTCCATCCGCTGTGGCATCCGCTGTATCCGTTCCACCCATCCGCTTTGCTGAGCGCCCCCCGGAAGCCCTGTGGTTGCGCCAATCCGCTCCTCATCCGCTTCCATCGCGCTGGGCTTTCCATTCTGCATCCGCTTGCATCCGCCCTGCGTCCCTCCCCGCG
>BHFT01064958.1:0-10005 GCA_004320025.1 Laticauda laticaudata | reverse complement strand
TGGGGCATCTAGAAGATTTTTCTCTTGGGATGATCGTCTGTTGGATTTCTTTGCTTATGTGGCTGGTTATAATAATATAATAATATAATAATGAAAAGCTGGGGTTTAGCTCCATTTTTCAAAGTAGAAAGAGTGGAAGAGTAAAGGCCAGCCATGTGGCTGGAGGAAGATATTCAATCAATTGCAGGTGGCACAAGAGAAAGCCCTCTCCGACCTGTTTACTCACTGGAGTACTGAATATGGGAAGAATTAATATTCTCCTAGAGTCTTTGATATTAAAAGTCTGAGGAAAATAAAGGGATAGCTTACTACATTTACCCACAAATAACCTGCATTTCTCATTCTAGGTGAGCCCCATACTTACAATGCTTCATGACACAAGCTACTTTTACAAGTAGGAGACAAAGCAATAATTGAAATGTAAGGTCCAATTCTATGAGCACTTTATTTTCATTTATTACAACTGGGTTTTGATCACTGATTTGCACCAAAGTTCTCTATAATTGTCCGTAATCTCTGAGTCTTTGGGACTGAGGCTGCAATAGCAAGCAGTGGTGCCCTCAGGGGGGAGTGAAGCATTTCAGTGCATGCAGGACCCCCGGAGACTCTTTAAACAGTGTCTCTTTTGTGAGATGTTTTCAACAGGGAAGAAGCAAAAGGACAAGGTGGAACAAGTATAATGTCATTGCTGTTGTCACTGTTTAGGAAGAGAAGCTCACAGGGCATGTGTCTGGTGTTGATTAGCTTTGCTAGACATCCATCTATTTGACCTTTTCACTTTTTTAGCCTCTCTCACTCCTTGGGTATACCAGTAACTTGCAAATTTAGAGGCTCTACTTTAGTGCTATTATATTACTATTACTGTATATCCTGAAAAAATCAGACTGAAATGAAAGCATCATGTATTAAATACTGAGAATGTTGGCAAAGTATCAAAGGAATGAATATTGTGGAGGATATTAGCTTTAACTCGCCATTCTTTTGTTTTCACTTATGCTGTTAATGGGAAGAAGATATAAGTTAATTTAACTCAGGGCAACTAATGAATACATTTTGCAGAACAATAGACGTGTATGTGTATGTATGTGCTTGCGTATGTTTAAAATTGCTTCGAAATAAAGTGACTCTGTATTGCTTATAATATGCTGCTGCCTTCAGTCGTTTCATTTTCTCACTGTATTATGACACTAGAGACCTTGAAGCATTGCTGAATTCTTGTTGGAGTTGAAAGCAAATCCCAGGAGAGACACAGGATCTGACTTGTATCTATTGTTATTATGTACACTAGCTGGTACAACATGATTTAACTTAGCTGTAACACTGGGAAAGCTTTATGGGGTCAAACTGACAGGCCTTTCACTCCAGTAGCCTGTTACAGCTATATATACATCAGGTCATTTCCTTTGTGCTTTTCTTCCAGACAGTCTCTTACCAACTCTGCTGTTTAAAGGGGATGGGGAAGTAAGTTCACAGCTGAGTACACTGATGAAAAGGAAAATTCTCCAAAATCCTCCAATATATGGCAAGCGTATGTGGGTCATTTCCTCTGATAATGGCCAGCACAAAAGACAAGCTACCTCTGACCAGCTTAATTCACTCCATTTTGGTCAGGAAGGGAGTCTTCCCCATAACACAGAACAATTTCAGAAAAGTAGCCATTTCATCTATAGTTGTGAGCAGGGGTGGGATTCAAATTTTTAACAACCGGTTCTGTGGACATGGCTTAGTTGATGGGTGTGGCTTGATGATCATGTGACTGGGTGAACATAGCTTGATGGTCATGTTATTGGCTGGGTGTGGCCAACTCGATATCACTCACATTGATGCATGCATCTCCTTGCCTGGCCTCTTATGGCTGTGGGGATGCTGCAACAGTCATAAGTGTGAAAAATGGTCATAAGTCATTTTTTTCAGTGCCATTGTAAACTGAATGGTCATTACACACCAAGCAAAGTACCACCAAAGGAGAGGAAAAAAAACTCCAGAGAAGTTCCAGAGACAGGAAGTCTAGTCTGCTAAGAATGTATAAGGTTAAACGAAAGAGGCAGTTTTCTGTAAGCAAACACCAGAATGTTTCCTTCCTGCCTTCCTTACAGGATTTAGGCCAGTAATTTCTTCTAAAACTGGTTCTCTGAACTGCTTAGAAAAGTTAACAACTGGTTCTAGTGAATAGGATACCAACGCAGTAGGAATCCACCGTGGGGTTGTGAGACGGCAGCCCAGAGCAAATGATTCTGTTATGCAGCTGGCCATTTGCATGCCTTTTAAATCTAACTTTCTTGAATGGAAAGGGTGAACTTAAATCTATGCAGAACTTAGAAACAACAAGGTATAAGGATGAATGATTTTTCATATGTGCAATACACTTAGATTGACAAGATCTTAAAAGAGAAGATTTTTTTTGAATAAACTGACTGATTTAGATAAAATTTTTGACAGGCACTGATGAAAGGTGATTAAAAGACTATATGGACATTATTAAGAGGTTAAGCTAGAAGAAGAATAAGTTAAAGAAACAATGATTGCTAGGGGAAAAATTTTGAACATGGGATTGATTTAGAGAAACGCCAAAAACTGTGGTCTCAAAATGACAAGAAATAACAATGTCAACAGCATATAAAGAAAAATTTTGTATAAGATGTTTTAAGGGACACTTACCCCCAACGAGAAAAGCAGAAATGTTTAAGAATAAATCTGAAAAATGTTGGAAATGTCATCAGATTACGGGTTCATATGGACCATATGTGGTGGACTGTGCAGAAGCTAAAGATATTGGACTAAAATCCACACATGTTTCGAAAAAAAATGACAAAGAAACACATAGACTTTAAACCAGAGATATTTTTATTGGAGGATCACTGGACATATAACGAGTAAGGAATTGAAATACCTGATTGTAAATGTATAAAACAGGCAGCTAGGATTGTATATTTGCTAAAAAAATTGGAAAAATTGAAAGAAAATACAGCGCAGGAGGAAGTTATCAAGAAAAATATGAATGTGGCTGAAATGAGTAAATTGACATTTGGAAATCCAGAGAACAAGAAGATAAACAATTTTATAAGATATGGATTTATTTTATCAATGGTTAGAAAATAAAATATGGTAATGAAATATGTAGAATTTTACAATATAAGGAGAATAGAATTATACAGAATACAATATAAAGATGTATTACTATTGGATGGATTTAGGATGATAATATGAATTGTCATAAAATAATTTAAAATTTTGAATATCTCATATAAAATGAAGGAACAATAGCTTAGTCAAATAAATGATTAACAATGATAATAATGTATACATATATATTAGATTGATAATATGAGAATCTATACAAACAATTGTAAGTGAGGACTACAGAGAGGATGCACAAAAAAATTGTAACCAACAGACACACTGTATGTACGTAATTGGAAGATGGTTTTATGTTTTATGTTTTGTTTGTATATGTTTGTCTAAAAATAAAAAATTCTTTTTTTAAAAAAGATCTAACTTTGCTCCCATTCTTACTGGCTCTACTGCTCTTCTCTTTACATAATGTGGTTGTGCCACATTTTCACAGTAAAACTTTCTGCATCATCTTTTTTCCATTTCATTTCATTATAAGTAATGTAGGGTTAGTTTACTCACAAGTTTTGTCTGTACTACAGTTATGAAAAGACATTTTAGAAATATCAGCGATCAAGATTTGGTAGACTCTAATAACTAACTTCCTTTTTGCCCGACCAACATTCACTGCATAACATGAAAAATGTGTTAAATCATTATTCATACATCCATGGTTTATCAAATAAACCACAACTCTGGATTCACATAATTCAGTGAGACATAATAAATGCTATGGTCTGGTTGTGTAAACTTGGCTAAAGAATTTAACAAGAATAGCTTTCCTTGTGATTGCTCTTCCAGAAAGATAACACCTAGAGTCATTGGGATGGGAGGTATCTTGGAAATCTTCTAGTCCAATCCCTTACTCAAGAAGCCCTCACACTATCATGGACAAGTGATTCTCCAATTTTTCTTGAAAATTTCCAGCAATAGAACACCCACAACTTCTGAAGGCAAGCTGTTCTGTTGCTTAATAGCTCCTAGTGTCAGGAAAGTCCCCCTTATTTTCAAGTTGCATCTCCCTCTCTCAAATTTCCAAACCCATTGCTTCTTGTCCTGCTCTCTGGTACTACAGAGGAAAAAAGTCCTTCAAGTATTGGAAGACTGCTGTCAATCTTCTTTTCCTTAAGGTAAACATAACTAGTTCCTTTAGCCATTATTCACAGGATTTAGCTTCCACGTGCCATATTTCTTGCTCTTGTCTACACTCTTTGTAAGGCCTCAGCATTTTTTATATATATTGTGGTTACCAGAATTGGACAGTATTCCAAATGTGGCCTCGTCAATGTGATACTGATGGATACTATCACTTTCCTTGATCTTGATATTATCCCTGGTTAGTTTTCTGCCTACCACAAATGTAGCAATTATAAACACTATGCCATGATGTAAGATGGGGGGGGGGCTAGGTTAAAAAAGAAAATAGAATATTAAAATTACAAAATAAACTTTCTATATTTTAATTTTATTCTTCCCATCTTTGCAGTTTGTACAGTCACAGTATTCTTTATATATGTAATGGACAACCTTCCCAATTGCCCGTACTGCAACCACAGCTCTCCTATTTGATTTGAAACATACTGTATTTTCTGCATATATGAAAAGAGACAGAGAGGTCTGGTAAAGCAATATAAAGGGAACAATCAATATTTTCCCTGTGAACATTGATGTTCATGCTTTACATCTGTCTGTAATTTTGTCTTTTTTATTTTTAGTAAAAAGTAAATAAATGGGATGGCAGGGATTAAAGCATGCTGCCTTATCTGTTTAGTACAATATATCTAGCCATTGGTGGAAAACACGCAGCCGAGGGCCTTGTCCAGAAAGGCACCCCTTTTTTCCAGATCTGAGCGTAGATGGTTAATATATTTATCTTGGTCTTTCAATCTGGGAACACAATTCTATCAAGATCTGTTAAATGCTTATACTGGCAGGGCCTCATCAAGATATACAACCTACTGTAAGAAAAATCATCAGACCTGAGACTGGTAGCAGAGGTTAGAATGCAGTATTGCAGCTAACTCTTGCCACAGCCAGGAGTTTGATCCTGACCTCACCCCAAACTTGGGGATATGTCATTCCTTCCCAGTGCAGGTGATAATACTCTGCCAGTAGATAACCAACTCATCACTGACATCACAGTATGCCTTAAAATGTGGAAATGTATTGAATTCTACATTGAATTCTACATCACTTCTAACCACAGCTTTTTTGTTATACTTTTCTTATAAATAAAGAATCTGGCCACTTGGAAGGGAGGGTGTCCAGCTTTTTGAGCATGGGGATTAGCTAGTCATTACATATGTCTGCATGTATTTTAAACACTTTACTATCTCAAATCATCAGATCAAGAATTAACAAAATAAACCCTAAAGGTAAGCATGGAGTCTAAAGGCCCTGTCACACTGCCCAACAGATGCAAAACGTTTGTAAAAAGGACACAGCGGGATTTCGAGAAAAATGTTCCATCTGTTGTTATCCGCTCTCAAAAGGGGCAAAAATTTGCATAAGCAGAGCGGATAACACAGAAAGGAACGGACGGGGAGAGGACGCAGAGCGGATGGAAAGCGGATGCAGAACGGAAGCCAAGCGGATGAAGCGGATGCAGAGCAGATGTGTAGAGGATGCGTAGAGGATGAGTTGAGGATGTCAGAGCGGATGCCGTAGAGGATGCGTAGAGGATGCGTAGAGGATGCAGAGCGGATGCAGAGCGGATGCGTAGTGGATGACGCTGATGCGTAATTGCATCCGCTTTCATCTTTCTCCGTCCGTGCTACTAACGCTGCGCGTCCGTTCCACTTCCTCCCTGCGTCCATTTATTGCTGGAATGGATTTGAGTTGCGCGGATGCACAGCGTGATGCCTAGCGGATATAGCAGATGCGTAATGGATGCAGAACGGATGCCCCGTATGCCTAGAGGATGCAGAATGGATGCATTGGATACATTTTCCGCTCAAAAGTTTTGAGCAGCTCAAAACCTTCTGAGCGGATGAAATGTCAATAGACGGATGCTGGACGGTATAGAGAGGAAGCAAAACGGAGGCAGTGAGTACAGAACGATAGCAAATCGCGGTTTAACACCAACGGATGGCAAGTGTTTTTCTCCATTTTACATCCTCTTTCCATCCGTTGGTGCAGTGTGACAGGGGCTTTAAAGACAAGACTTAAATGATAAAGGGAAAACACAGACATTGATTTAAACCAGACAGATGAAAAATAAATGCATGGCATGCTAAGCTGTATTGGTGATTGGCATCTGTATCATCAACAGAGTGGGAGGGCTTAACAAACTCAAGATGGAATCTTCTTGCATTGTGCTTGTGATGTAGGTTTAAAAAAAGGCCCAAAGTTTCTATTGTGCAGTTGCAGCCCCCCCTTAACTTTTTTTATCCCATTCCACAGACACCCCTGGTCATCACAACCTAAACCATGAGTCAAAGGATAAGTGTCTTAATCTGCAACTATGTAATTTTGTAGGTCAGATTATCTCAAGTATGGACTGGTATACCATCCTAATGTCGGCTAATGGTTACTTTAATGGTTAAGCACCCATTAGTTCCCTCAAAGAAACAAGAGTGCCTGGGCAGAATTGATCCTGCTGCAGCTTTTCCTATTTGGAAGCTACAGAAGATACACCTTTGCAGATAAAGAAATATTATGAGAGAGAGAGATGATGATGATAGATAATGATAGAGATAGATAGAAGATAGATAGATGGTAGATGAGACAGAGATGATAGAAGATAAAGAGATGAGAGAGAGATGAGAAATAAGAAATGACAAATGACAAATAGATGAGAGATAGATAGATGAGAAAAAGAGAGACGAGATAGATGGGTGGATAGATGGATGGATAGATAGATAGATAGATAGATAGATAGATAGATAGATAGATAGATAGATAGATAGATGNATAGATAGATAGATAGATAGATAGATAGATAGATAGATAGATAGATAGATAGATAGATGAGAGACAGAGAGAGACAGAGAGAGACAGAGAGAGAGAGATACCAACTGACAGAAAAACTAGTCTTCCCAACTGGTGTAGCTACTTCATCTCTGATAAACTCACTACACACATTTTGTAATTCTTTGCAATAAATAATCAACTGGGAACATAAATCCTTCAATTTATGTTGCCAACAACTTATAATGATTCTGGACAACTTATTTAAAAACCAAACTAAGAACAGGAACATCTTATATATTTTAACATTAAATGCTAAAGTTATTTTACAGGCTTCTTCAGATGAAAAGGTTTTATAAAGAATTTACAATAAGTGCCGGAAGTTGCTTAACTTCTACAAAGAGAGCATTCCATAGCCCAGGCCTGATACCAGGAGGACCCTGTTTCCTTAAGCGATTCTTGTCTCATTCAGAATGTAGTCTTACTCCTATACAGAAAAAGTGAAGGAGCAATTTAAAGAGTGGGTCTGTTTATTTATGTATGTCATTTATGTTTATGCAACACTTGTTGCTGTTATTTTCATTGGGCAATTTGAAACATAGCAAGATTGATTGTTTGACTGATTGGCTGATTGAAGTTAACATGGTGTAATGGAAGAGCTTTTAAATGTATCCAATGATGTTAGGTAAATATACTGCATTCCCACACTCAATAAAAGAATGAAAATCCTACATCAGTCGTTTCCTCCATGCATGGCAATTGAATGACATGGAAAATCATTCTTTTAAAAATATTCAGAATTTAGAACTGTTCCCAAGCAAGTTGAACACTTGTGTACACCATTTCATCTTTAATAGTTGTCAGATTCCAAGGACTAATCAGTTCAAGATATTGATAGCAAATCAATTAACTCAGACAATAGATTCCATAAAAGCACTCTCACTAAATTAATAAGTGATTCCAAGCCTTTAAAGGAAAGTGTCAGATAAAGACATTTTAGTCTTCAGGGACAGCAGCCTCCATAACTCAGTATCAAAAGACAATCTGCAGAAAAACTTTAACTTAATATTATTTACCCTCCGTATAAAACATTCTGGTGTTATTATGGTTTTGAAAATTGCAAAGAAGCTATGAGGCAGCTAATTGTAACTGAAAAGGATCCATATATTGATCCTTGAACATTTCTGAACATCATGCAACTTTTGATTGTATTTTTCAACAGTGCAACTGGCAAAATAAAACTAAAATGATTTTAATGGCATGTGTGTTTAGTAAATTTAATTAATGTTTGGGATGGATATATCTGTACTTCTCACCCTTGGCAATTTTAAGATGTATTGATTTTAACTCCCAGAACTGAACTCCCAAGCATGTGGGCTGGGAAATTCTGGGAGTTGAAGTCCACACATTTTAAGGTTGCTAACGCTGAGACACACTGGACCAGTTCACTCAATTTATGCTTCTATGTTTTCTGTCCATCTGCACAGGACCTGATGTTAAGTGCAATTTATGTTGCATAAATTTATGTTGAGGGTATTCTTTCACTCTGGGAACACACTCCTGTCAAGATCTATTAAATGCTTGTATTGGTAGGGCCTCATCAAGATGTAGGACCTACTGTAAGAAAAATCATCAGACCTGAGCCTGGTAGCGGAGGTAAGAAAGCAGTATTGCATCTAACTCTGTCCACAGACAGGAGTTTGATCCTGATCAGCTCAAGGTTGGCTCATCCTTCCATCCTTCTGAGGTGGATAAAAGGAGAACCCAGATTGTTGGGGGCAATATGCTTACTCTGTAAACCACTTAGAGTGGGCTATAAAAGCCTACAAAGCAGTATATAGCTCTAAGTGCTATTGGTATTGCTATTGCTATTTCTATAAAAGCTAAATCAGTCCTCTCTCTCAGGTTGCACTTGGAATATTACCCAAAAGTTGGACAGCATGAAAACCCAGAACTTAAAGATGTTCCACCTCAGCCCGAACTTAAATATGTCAAATGGTTCATCTGGTGCAAAATGCTATAACTAGGCTTCTGATCAATGCAAGTTATAATAATTATATCATTCCTACATGACAAAGCTTGCACTGCCTTCGGTTGCAGGAGAAATTTAAGCTGCTGTTCCTAACATTTGAAGTCCTAAATGATGTAAGGACATGGCTATCTAAACCAGGGTTCTCCAACCTTGGCAACTTTAAGCCTGGAGGACTTCAACTCCCAGAATTCCCCAGCCAGCTTTGCTCTAGGAGTTGAAGTCCTCCAGGCTTAAAGTTGCCACAGTTGGAGAACCCTATTTAAATGATAGGCCAGGTTACTAAGGTTCCCCTTAGTAACCTGGCCTATCATTTAAATCAGTAAGAAATAAAATTTAAAAACCTCCATTGGCCAAGAGGCTGGTTAGAATGGTGGTGAATGCATTCTTTTGGAGAAGAGGTGGTTCCACCTTTCCTTGGATGTATGTTCCATCCTCAGAAAACCATGTCTTTACAGTACCATATCATGACTTTCTTACAGGGGACGAGAGTATCAAAAGAAACAGATCATCTTGACCCTTTCCAGTTAGGTTATGACACTGATGATTCATGATGGTGATACCAGGATAGGAACAGTGGATCCTTCTGGGGTTGCATGACCTCTCAGCAGATATAAACAATCATGGTACTTCCATCAATCATGATATATACTTCCACTAGCTCGATACCTGTGCTTCATTATGAAATTATGTGGTCGGGCTTAGTTTTTGTGGAGGAAAATAAGGGAGGGGAAAAAAAATCTGCCTCTGCATACCATCATCCAACAGTATTTGGTGTGTGAGCAAGAAGAAGAAAGAAAGGAGCCTGAGCGTGGCTTAGCTCCACTGTTCTGTAATAAAGCTGCTTGGTGCTGTGAAAGTGAAAGTGAAACTTGAAACTCTTCTCTGCTTATGTTTTGCATTTGGAACAGATTTCTTTTCAGGTGGGGAAGGGGAGTAGAACTCCTTAGCATCAG
>BHFT01064952.1:0-13070 GCA_004320025.1 Laticauda laticaudata | reverse complement strand
AACCAATCCCTTTTCGTTCTAAGTAGCCAATCAGAATGTATTATTTGAAGCCGGTTATTTGCATACAGAACATGAAGTTCCCTTTTTTAAAGAGAAAAAATAAAAAGAAGAAGAAGAAGAAGCAGATGTTTTAAGGTGCAAAGGAAATTCATAAAGCCTTTTTTAGTTTCCAGGTTAATTCCTGTCCACAGTGCTTCTTCAGTCATACATTTTCCTTCCCCTACTTCCAAAGTATTTGTGGTACTTTTCCAATTCTGCTCTCTGTAACTTTTTGTAGGGCAGGAAGAATAATATAAAATATAAATCTTCTTTCATAACAAAACAGAAATGTATGTTCCGCTCCATCACCATACATTAACTCAGTGTCCAAAGGCTGTTTGGGTCTAAGAATGAAGGACAGACTCTAGCTCTATCTATGACTTTTGGGGTCTCCCGGGTCTGGGAGTTTGTACTTTTGGCCTTGGGTGAGATTGCACTTCTGCAATTGAGAATAGTTTGGAACACTGAGGTCTTCCTAGTTTTATAACTACTTGAAGAACAGGTGGTTTCTGTGACCAAGAAGACCTTTATACATTTTCCTTGACCAGGAGGCAGCTTGAATAGTCATTCACACTTTGAATGACTGACTTTTGCAACTGGACTATTCAATGGGTTTTATATGGGGGCTGCACTTGTTGATCACCCAGAAGCTTCAATTCAAAAGATAGAAGTTTAAGCAATAATGGACATTTTGTGCTGTGCTCACATTTCATCAGTGTGTCACAAGCTATATTGTTTAGTACTTGGATTCCAGATGATATTCAAGGTTCTGGTTATTGCCTGTAAAGTTGTTTGTGACAGATTTATAATATTTATTAGACTGATTATTTGAAGAAGTAACTGTCCACAATGGTTTCTGCCTTTCCAGTATGATCAGCATTGTGGGTGAACTCTGGATCATCTTGTATGACTGAAGAAGCATCCCTTTTTTTGTCATGGCATCTAATCTCTAAATATCTCCCCCTTCCCCCAAGATACAGAATAACAGAATGACAGATTTGAAAGGGATTTTGGAGGTCCTGTAGTCCAACTCCCTCCTCAGGCAGGAAACCTTATACCATTTCAGACAAATTGTTGTCCAATCTTTTGTTAAAAACTTCCACTGTTGAAGCATTCACTCCTTCTGGAGGCAAGTTGTTCCACTGAATTATTGTTCTCACTGCTAGGAAATTTCTTCTTAGTTCCAGGTTGCTTACCTCCTTGATTAGTTTCCATCCATTGCTTCTTGTCCTGCCTTCAGCTGCTTTGGAGAACAGCTTGGCTCCCTCTTCTTTGTGGCAACCTCTATTGATATTGGAATATCATATATTGGAATATCCAGATATTGGAACACTGCCATATGGCTCCTGTCTTTAATATGTCCAGTAAGGCTCTGTTCCAATATTGGTGTCAATGTATTTGTTGAGCACCTGGTGGATTTGGGGGGGGGAGGGGGGAAGAGGAGGAAGGATCTTATTCATGCTCCATTTGACATTCTTGTTTTTCTTTTTATATTGTATATTTTTTTAATCGTAAGATTCTCAGAACCTTTTAGAGTTGGAAAACCTCTAAAATCTAATAAATAAAAAATTGGCCTGCATTAATACAACATGATGTCTATTGCTGGGAGATAACAGCATCTGGGGAGGGCAAAATTCTCCAACTGGATAAGTTAAGGAAACAAAAGATTTTCTTAAACTGCTGTGAGAAAAGTGAAACTCATGGTATAATAATAATAACATCTCTCTACAGACTGTCTAAGCTACAATGAGAAAAAAGCATGGCAGTGTCCTACGCAATCAAGAATAGAACAGAATTTCTAACATATTGAAACCATAAGCTGGAAGAAAAAGTGGCAGTTATGCATTTTACTACTTAATCTTCCATAGTAAAATGTTTCTATCTACCTTAAAATATAAATATTAATTATATTATTATCCCTAAGAACAACCCATAGTTTTGTTTTGGGAATAAATTCAGTTTACATATAAAGTCTTTGAGTCAAGCTGACTCCAGAGATTTCATGAACACATCCATTTTATGTTATTTTTTTCAGCAACAATGGTAGTGTTTGGCTATTGCCACCTTCATAATGTATATGTGTATGTATGCATGTGTATATGTATTCTCATCATAATTTTAGTCATTGTTTATCCATTGCAGGATGAAGGCCACTTCCGCATGTTTCCAACCAATACAGTCCCAAGTTTTCTTTTGTCAATTGGGCCCACAATGCTTGCATATGGATATGAATATGGATATAAATATACATAAATATATACATACATTCTTGTATAAGTGTCCCCAGACTTTGAATGGCACTGCAACACCCCTTCCCACAGCAGTTTTGGAGGGATATATATATATATGTTGTGACTCAGAGGTTTGAGGCTGCTTTGTCAGAGGTTGAGGACTTGGTCAGTGAGGAAGAGGAGGATTTGGCTCTGAGGTTTGAGCCTGCTTTGCTGAGAGGATTTGGAATTGAACTTCCTTCCCAGACTTTCCCTCTCGAGCAGGTCCTTCCTCCCTGATTTACTTCAGCGTGTCGGCCAGATAATCAGGAGAGGCATTATCAGAGCCTAACTGAGGATAAAGCTGAGGAATGCTGGTTTGATGCAACGGCAAAGATGCAGGCCAAAAAGCGTGAGATTCAAACGCCAAAAAGAAAGGACAAATCAGAGACTGAGGATGAGAGATACATGCCCCACAGGGAAATAAAAATGGGTGTGTTAGTTCGGGTTCTGTTCGGACAAGAGTGTTAACTGTGAGAGAGGGTTCGCTGGATTCATGTTGTGTGTCGACAGCAATTAAATTGAGTTATTTTCCTGCTTCTTGTCAAACTTGCAGACAGCTTGAATGAGACTGTTTAAGACATTATTCGGCTCAAGTAAATTTAACCCACGTAATCCTTGGACTTGCTTGGTTTATTTGTGTTTTCAATTAGAAAATTTGACTTTTTTAACTTTGTTTGTAACAGTGAGACATAACATATTATATATATCCCTGTATATATTAAGAAGACTGCCCGTGTTGTAAAAGGAGCTATTGAAACCTACAGTTCCATGTGCCTTACTATGCTTGTACCTTCTATTAAGACTTGTGGTATCAATCTCATAACAACTTCACCTGATAAAAAATAACTGGGAAATACTCTCCTCTCTCTCTCTCTCCTCTCTCTTAATACATATTATATATGTGTGTGTGTTGTGTGTTGTGTGTGTGTGTGTGTGTGTGTGTTGTGTTGCTTGTTCAGCTTCCTTCGGGTATGAATCCCATGTCATTGTTTGCTGCTTTTAAAGTTGTAGCAACATTTCAGCAGATCTCATCTGCCATTATCAGGCCACCAGAAAGCCTGATGATGGCAGATTTGAGATCTGCTGAAACGTCTGCTACAAACTTTAAAGCACAAATCCAATACATGGATAATACCCGAAGGAAGCTGAACAGCCACATATATATATTATTTGTTTTTTTTTAAAGTTTTTTTAAGTTTTTAAAACTAGTTTACAGACTCTTACCAGACAACTGTACAAGTCTGACTCACAAGCGGAACTCAATTACAGAAAGCCTGATTGATGGCAGATGAGATTTCTGCTGAAACGTTGCTACAACTTTACAAAGCACTACAATGATGTGGGATAATAACCTGAAGGAAGCTGAACTGCATTCGTGTAAGTACCTACGAAAACTTAAAAAACATATATATATGTATAATTTTTATGCTATCCATTTCCATCTCCATATATATTTGGGATCTTGTCCTCAAAAGTAGAATAGATGGACCCCAAATTTACAGCCTGTGATATATATTACTCCCCACTCCATAGTATTACATATTTTAATAGGCTATAGTTAAAGAACTACTTATGGAAAATTATTTCTGAAAACCACAACTACTTATTCTATTATATTTAAATAGCTGCTAAGAATATATTAATTTATTTCTCTGAATGTCTCCATACTGTATCCCCTTAAAAGTTTATTATTTTTTTAAATATAATCAAATGTTATAACTACCTTTTAGAGATAGAAGTAGAGGAGGAAGTAGTCAAAGGTAATATGATAGCTTGGAGTAGAAATATAGGACGCAGCATTACCTTAATAGAATGGGAAAAGATCTGGACCAGAAATAATAAAATCACAAAATCAGCAACATACAAAGAAAATGCCTATAAAATGTTCTACAGAGCACTGCTCTCCTTTGAGACTAGCAAAGATGTCCCCCAACATGAATCTGAATTGCTGGAAGTGCAAAAAGAAACATGGAACATTCCACCACATGTGGCGGTCCTGTACAGAAGCCCAAAGATACTGCTGGAGAATCAAAAAATGGTTGGAGGAAATTATGATGAACAGATTGAACTTAAACCAGAATCCTTCCTACCAGGGATATTCAATAGACAATTCCCCCAAAAAGCCAAATATATAATATTACACATACTCACGGCAGTTACATTAGCCTTTGCACAATGTTGGAAACAATCCTATATTCCAACAGAGCAAATGACTATTCAGAAAATAGCAAGTTGTGTAGAAATGGATGAAATGACCCTAGCATTTAAAGACAAAGAATCATCAGAATATTACCAGAGTTGTTACTGTTGGTATGATTGGATAGAACGAAGATAGATAATTTAATAGTAAACAATATTAAACTGTAAAGGAGATTAAGCTACAACTGTGGTAACTATATACTCTCATTAAGATTTAAGTGTAAATATGACACAAATAATGATACAAATAAGGAACCACAAACTGTCAATAATTGAATTGTCTTTTATTCATTTATTTTAATTGTAAAATCAATAAAGTTTATTTTAAAAAAGTTTATTATTTTTTTGAAAGAAAGGACTATTAATTTGTTCATTCATATTGTCTCTTATTTTACCACAGAAACTAATTCCAATGTATCTGCCATTTTGTTCCTCTCTGAAAAGGAGGGAAAAAGAAACCAAGATTCTAAGTTGGAAGATGGAAGAGCTGACTGTAAGAAGGTTAATGCTCAATTCCATAAGCAGTGCTCATTTATCTAGAACAGATGCACTTGGCTATAGCAGAAAAAACATTTGTTACTTTAGCGTATGTAGCATACTGTATATACATATGCTACATCATTGTTTCTTAAATGTAATGTTAACATGTGAAAGAACTTGTTTGTTAATACTCTGAAATCTTCTATTCTCTCTTTTTAATCAATTGGGTAAGTATTTCACCTTACCTTGTTTAAAATGAAGGCCTACCAGTGTTTTCCTTTGATTTATATATTTCTAAAATTTAAATATAGAGAAAATCAGAATAATGTTCTTGTTCTTGACTCCTGGGGAAAAAGGAATCAAAGGCAAGAGCAACTGGAGTGAAATAGGTTCTACAAATGAGAGTCAACGTTAAAATACTTTGGGAATGGGAATTAAGAGACAGCACCTTAAAAATGTGAAACAGAAATAGACCATTTATTTAATTTCTACAAGAAAGGGGCTTAGTGATTCAGGCACTGGGCTTGTTGGCTGAAAAAGCCAGCAGTTCAAGTTTGAGATCCAAGAGCCACCAATGGGGTGAACTCCCAACCTTGCCCCAGCTTTTGGTAACTAGCTGTTCAAAAGCATGCAAATGAAAGTAGGCAAATAGGCACCATTTCAGAGGGATGGTAACAGTTCTCCGTGATGTCATGCTGGCCACATGACCACAGACAGTGCTGGCCCAATGGCCTTGAAACAGAGATGAGCATTGCACCCTATAGTCAGCAATGACTAGCAGAGCAAAATCTACAGGGACTCCTTTACCTTACAGAGAAAAGAAGACAATAGCGAAGATATTTTACTGCCTGGCATTCTGGTTTAGCCCACCTAAAATGTAGGACAGTTTGCAGTCCCTGCTGCCATCACAGAATATACAGGAACAAGATGGCCTTTAACTTGATATTTTTGTGTTTGAAGTGCATGTCATAGTCTTACAGATCTTTTAAACACAGTTTAATTCATGAAGAATTATGAAAAATGGGATGTGGATGCTATCTAGTTTTGAATTGTGATCCTTAGCGTGCCAAGGAAAGCTTGGTGCATTCTTATAGGATGCATCTCTGACTTAGACCAGAGAAATTCCACAAATTCTGTTTTAAAGGTATTGTAGGTTTCATCACGCTGTTATGTGGTAGAAGTTTCTATAAGTGCATTATGTACTACAATAAAAGACTAGCACTTATGTATCCTAAAATTAGAGCCCAATAGTTTTCATTTCTATTCTATTACAAAAATAAAAACTTCCTGTTTCCAAGGAGAAAAAAAAAGAACTAGGAGATTCTTTTAATAGCATCATGATGCATATACGACCTTACTGACTTGTTTTGTTTTTGGATCAGCAACACCAATTCAGTGTGGTCTTAACTGACATTTGAGGTCATAAGAGATTTGCAGGCAGTGTCAAATTTGAAAAGAATGCTGTATGAGTTCTGCCTAGTGTTTCCAAGGAGTTGGCAGTTTTTATTGGCAATACAGTAATTTACCGGCATGTTGAATTAGATGATTAGCATAGAGAAAAGTGCCATAAAACAAAAGAAAACAAAATCAAGTGGTTCTAAATATATGGCTATGGAAGGGACAGAGTGTGCTCCACACCTCCTTACTGGGAATTAAGATGACCTCTTTGTCGTACATTTCCTGTCAGAGTACAAATGAAGTTTGGTGATTTGTAATTTTTATTATTAAGATTCGTTCTGCTCAAGGAGTCCTCTAATTCATCAGCCAAGGAATTATTGAATGGATCGTTGCTGTCTTCGTACATCAGGAAAAGAAAAAGCTATCACAACATTTTTTTAAAGACCCTCATGGACTTCAAACAGTAAATCCATTGTTGGGAGCAACCTGCTCAGCAGATTTAAAGGTTACACTTAATAAGAATTTGCCACACAGATGCGTTTGGCCTTCGGCCATTCATACTGCTGAACCATTAGAATTCCATATGGAAATTGAAACTTGAAGTCTTTTTTTTTTTTTTCCTGAGATGATGACATGGTTCCTGCAAATTGCAAATCAGAGGTTATATTGATTCTACCTAAGTGTCTGCCTAGCATGGTTAAAGGAGAATTCAAGTTTATGGCTTTAAGGAGATGATACATGATTCAAATACTACACCCTATCCATTAAAAAAGACAATAAAAGTGTGTTGTATAAGCATGCATCTGTAACGAGGCTATATGTGAATGATGTAGCCTAAAATTATGGCATCAATTGCAAAACAATCCAAATCTGAGAGCAGTACTTTAAAAATATGGATCCTAGAGTATAACCAGATCTCAAAAATGGTGGTCGTACATGATTCATAGAATGGAGTGGGATCCATTGAGGGACAAGCCAGTGAAGACAAGTAAATGGAAGAGAATGCAGCTAACAGTTGGGAAACAGTATTCTTTGGAGACCTAACTTTCAAAACAACAAGCAGCATTGAGGGAACAGCATTGAAACTTTGAAAAATATCCATAAAGTTCTCTGTTGGGAATTGAATAAAAGAAAAATAACAGGCATTGGGGAAATAGACTTTAAACAGTACTGAGGGAACAAGGGTGAACTATCCCTGGGGTTTAATGATGGAACATCTGTTTTTAGGGGAAAGAGATGTTCCAGTGCATGCTATACAGAATCATTTTTGCTATAGAGAGGAAGGGAGGGAGAAAATGAGAGTTTTGGAGAAGCAGGACAAAGGAGTGGATTTTGTCTCTTAGCAATGGTGCTTGAGAAAATTGAGGGAGGAAAAAGGCTTGAGAAGCTAGCCATTGTGTAAATACAGATAAAAAAATAAGGTGGAGAGGAAATGAGACCTTTCTGTGGCATGGTCCTGGCTCTTGAAATTGATGGTCCAAAGAACTTCCAGATGTTTTCAAAAGAAAGATCAAAAGGGAGACAGCACTTATATACCACTTCACAGTGCTTTTACAGCCCTCTCTAAGTGGGATACCGAGTCAGCATGTTGACCCCAACAATCTTGGCCCTCATTTTACCCACCTCAGAAGGATGGAATGCTGAGTCAACCTTGAGCCTGGTGAGATTCGAACTGCCAAATTGCAGGCAGCCAGCAGGCAGTAGAAGTAGCCTGCAGTATTGCACTCTAACCACTGTGCAACCGTGACTCTTGTGCTATCCTATGAATAACCTGTCATGGGGAAAATTCAACAGCTTCCTTGTTTTCATAGTGTTCCTGGAGCTGGGATTCAATCCAGTTCAGAGGATGGGCATAAATGCACTGATGCCTTTATTTGTCTATATCCAGCTGATCAGAGAGAGATGAGAAGGCTGTGAAATGGACCAGCAATTGTTCTATGGGCTTATGAAGGATATATGTTTTAAGGTTTAAAGAGTCATCATACTAGAGGAACTACGTTCAGCTCTTGGATGTTACATTGACGTACTTGAGGCTACAATCACCAGCCTAGTAGGATAATTCAACAGGCCTCTCTCTTCTTCAGCATAGCACATGACCATGCTGGTCAGGTTCAGATAAGACACTTGGCCTCCGTTGATTCAAAGAATAAGCCAAAGTTTACCACAGATTGGCAAGTTCAAAGCTAGTCGTTCAATTCTCCAGTTTCCCCTGGAGTGAGTTCAGGCTTGTTTTACTGGGCTACACTGGAAGGTTTATTCTTATGTGTTACATTGGCATTAAACCCGAGCAGAAGGTCATATCTTTATATGGTAAGACGGAATAAGGAAAGGTTTATCATACACCATGACCTGGATTCCACGTTTCCTCCATCCTGCCTTATTATAAAGGTGTTTCCTCCTGAGTAAATCTAAATCTAAAATGGTATGGTATTGGGAAAATGCACACAATAATTAAATAAATGAAAAGAATCTGCAATGACATGACTTTAAAAAGCAGTTGCCATTGCTAGTAACTATACAATCTATAGCACTTTATTTTCATAATCTGCAATTACAATTACAGTTACAGTACTGCTTCATCAAATATTGAGCTAAGTTTTGCAACAAGTCAGTATTGGTGTGTTCATGTGCATGTGTGAATGTCTGTCTTTCAGTCTGCTTATCAGTCAGTTCATTACTTAAATGTCCTATCTTTCTGCATGCTACTTGTGTTTGTTATAAGTAGGTATAACTCAAGGCAGGATATGATCAAGGATTGCTTTCCAATCATTACATGGTCTAATAATATGTTTCCCATTTCACGAGTTCAGAAATGGAGAGCCTGTATGAATATAGCACAACTAAATCCCTCCTCTCCTTCCCACCCGCCCCAAGGTTTAAAACCATCTCTTTAGTTAGAAGAATCAATCAAAAGAATTAAAGAAAAGTATTCAGACTGAGGCCATCAGTATAGTAAATATAATCACTATTTATTTCATTGCAAATGTAATCCACTGTAAACTGAACTTTTAAAATGGGTTTTGATTTTCATGAGAAACTTTTAGCTATTAAAAGTGTCATTCAGGTTGCAAATACTATTTCTGAGCAGCAAAATCCCAATAAATGTAAGCTGTGGTTTGAGGAACCTCAAAGCGTTTTAGAAGTACAAGAAATATTTTTAAAACCCTGAAGACTGGAAGCAGAGGGGAGCAAGAGGATCTTTATTCATCTGTGAAACAAGAATTAATGAAATAAATAATCATAGAATTGAACAGACTACAAGCTAGAGAACGTCCAAACAGTCACGGGTTAAGCCTAAGCAAGCTCAGTAACCATTGACAGCTAACAAGTGAAAAAGTGCAGGACCGGAATGAAAATTTGTGAATAAAAACATTCCATGTTACAACAGCTTGTTGCAGCTTCCACTTAGAATTGTAACACAGCACAAAGAGGCAAACATCAATCAGTCCACCTCTCACTACATGGACACCAGCATTTTTATTCTTTTTCAAAGCTAGATTCAGATGATGCTGTTTGTATTGCCAAATAAGAATATATCATTTGGAGCCTGTTTTGTTTTGTTTTTTCATCCTAAAAGTACAATATTTTTTACCATGCAGGATCTGAGAGACACAGCTCATCATCTTCCAGATATGGCTGTATAAACAGGAGCCCTAGCCAGCATGGCCAATGGCAATGAATGCTGAGAAGTATAATTCAGAACCATCTGGAACATCATTGCAGAAATCATAACCTAACCATGCTATAAATTATTCTTTCTGTTCACTGAGAATTGGAACCTTCACCTCTCTTAAACTATGCTTTTAAGAAACTACAGATGAAATAAAATGAATCCCTTTTTGTTTGCTCTGGAGGATGTTCTTTTCTCATTACCATTTGGGAGGGGGAAAACGTTCCCTTTTATTGCACAAAATGTTTTCTAGCCACGTTTTACTGAATGCAGTATTTTACTGAATGTTGAGAAGAATTTTATCACTATAAGGGGACTATAATGATCCTCCTTCTAAGTTCAAGGTGACCAAGCATACTCTAAATCAAGAATCTGGTAGCATCTTTCCCGATTAACAAATTTTATTGAAAGAATGAAGAAGTGAGCTTCAGCTTGAGAAAGCCTATGGCATTTAATAAAATGTGTTAGTCAGAAAAGAGGCTACTAGTTTACTATCATATATGAACAGAGATGTTCTACAAACATTATCATAAAAAAGACAAGGAAGATAACTAATGAATGAAGGCAAATATATATCTCCTTGTTCTGCCAAGCCAAAGACTGCCAAGCCAAAAACAGCCAAATTGCCTACCATCAACACACCAAACAACCAATAGGAAGGCACCACATTAATATGACTCATAGAATAGCCCAAAGCCCACATTCTGCTGGAAAGAAATTCCCTGAGAATGGGCTGCAGCATAAAGCTGGAAGCTTGGAAGAGTAAATCTCTGGTCTCGGTGACCAACCTAGATTGGATCTTGCAAAGAAAACTAAGACAGAGTCCTTGCTTACACACTACAACTCCAAATGAGTCAATGGTTGGCAATGCAGAGGGGAAAAAAAAGTCAGGCAATCTTCAGGAATAAAGCTAATCAAAGATCACACAGTCCAGATGTTGGCGGTGGGAAACCTGAGACAGATTGTTACTCAGAGAGTGATAGAATTTGAGATCAATAACTAAAATTAGTCCTGTGTCATTCTGGTAAAAGCAAGCTGGACATTGCAAATGTCAGTGTTAAGAGGAGATGCTTGGCTTCCAGTGTTGCCATATCTATGTAGTTTCTTAGCATCTGATTGTGTCATTGTTTAACTTCACAACCCTCCATGCTGCTTTGGCTATTCTGGAGGTTTCCATCTACTTATTTGATTCAATGTTAGATTTGAATTCAATCATTGTCTCTCCAGCAAAAATTACAACTGCTTATGTTATTATATAGAATCCCCTTTTACAACAGAATAATGCTTATTGCTGATTAAATGACATTAGCATCAGAATAGAATAAGAAAAGCCATGTTATTATTTATTACAATCATGCTATAATTTATTTATTTTTAAATCAACTGTATACATTTTTAAAGCAAGGGATGGAAAACTTTTCTTTTTCCTTTGATTTGTTTTATTGGTCTAGTCGAGAAATATACTAATTATACTAAGGTTTAGAATTAGGCTTTCGATTTTCTGCTCCGTGTTATCACAAACTAATTTCTTAAATTAACAGATGTTACATTACATAATATAATCATATTACCCCAAACTAATTACTTAATGTAACAGATGGAGAGGGAATTGTAAAATAGCAATAATATTAATGATCTTTAATGACTTTTTTGCATCAAAATTTAGTTTTTGTCAAGTTTCCTTGTGGAGTCTAACATTTTCCCCAAGCACAATACTCATATTTAGTATACATCTTTCCAGTCAGGTTATTAAATACAGAATTCAAAATAATTCAATTGCAGCTACACCCCTATTACTTATTTTTTAAAAAATCTGAAGCTCCTATGAATGAAAAAACACATATGACTGCAGAAAACACACTCCTTGATTCTCAGCATATAACTTTCTGATCCAACTTTCTGGTTTAACAAGATTCATAAATATTTGAAGCACTTCATTCAGAATGCATAGATTAAAAACTATAGAGTTGGCATGATGTTCCAAACTAGGACATTTCTGACTGAAATTCCACTTCAATGCTAAGATCACTGAATAGCACTTTATGTCAAATATATTTAAAGAATATTAAATAACAACAAATATGATGATGAATTATTCAAATATGATGCATAATTCAGATAATAATTCTGAATTATTACCTTGTATCTATTTGAAACTTTTCTTTATAGGAATGATCCCATTCTAGATTTCTCACAAAATGATATAAATAATTTGAAAATTAAATACACACATACACACACATACACAAACACACACCCCTTTATTATTTTTTCCACTATTTGTATCTAAAAGTAAGGTAAATAGAATGGAATATACTGTATATCCAGTTGTATAATCAAGAAAGCTGGAGGGGAGGTAGAAGACTATTTTTCAAAGTGATGGATCAGATTCATGGAGCACAAAGGTGACACAATAAGCCAGATCTGAGGCCCTATAAAATAAATATCTGGACAGTGAAGAGTAAACGAAGATCATTCTGTGAGCATATGGCAAACAGGACCATCTGTTTTCTGTTCAGACTCTGTCTTGCCATGCAGTAATAGAAAATATTATTTTTAAACAAGTACGCTTCATAATTCAAGCTGAAAATTTCAAGCAGCTCTATGGTTCCTAACAATAGATATTTTGTAAGTCAGAATATTCATTGGACAAGACCCGGATGTTGGAAAAGATTGAAGGAGAAAGGAGAAGGAGACAGCAGAAAATGAAATGATTAGATAGTGTTATTAATGCAATGAACATGAATTTGGGCAAACTATAGGAGACAGTGGAAGTGGGGGCTGGCATGCTATAGTCCATGGGGTCACAAAGAGTATTAGTGACTGAACAAGGGCAGGATATAGGAATGGGGACTTTCACAGTACAGTTTTAAGTTTATAGTCTTTGGAAGGTCAGAATAAAATTACTTCATGTATGCTTTCACTGGGAACTGGGAAAACCTAGTGATATCTATCTATCTATCTATCTATCTATCTATCTATCTATCTATCTATCTATCTATCTATCTATC
>BHFT01064950.1:0-25141 GCA_004320025.1 Laticauda laticaudata | reverse complement strand
TACAAGATAGCAATTCTCAGGATGCATGTGTGTGAGTGAATGTTTTTGTTTTGTATGTGTATACACACACCACAAAATACACACAGGTAGTCTTTGACTTCAACAGTTCATTTAGAAAACCATTCAAAAATCCAATGGCACTGTAAAAAGTTTTTGCTCACTTACCTTAAGAAACAATTAAACAATATAAAAATATTAAAATGACCATTATAAGGGGAGAGGTTAGGCATTCAAAATTTGCCATTGACTGATGCTTATGTCTTTCCTTTGTCTTTCTTTGTGTAAGGCTAGGTCAACTGGCCGACCGGATGCAAAACGTATGCAAAAAAGGACACAGCGGACGAGCAAAATTTCTCCATCCATTGTTATCCGCTCTCAAAAGTGCCCCAAATTTGCATAAACAGAGCATACAACAACGGAAAGGAACCACTTGGGGAGGATGTAGCGGGGATGTAAAGCGGATGTTCGTCGGAACCTAGTGGATGGAAGTGGATGGAAGCAGATGACACATCTGGCAGGGGCTTCCGGGGAGAAACAGCGAATGGATGTGTAGTGGAAGGAGCGGATGCGTAGCGGATGCAAAGCATTCACTGCGCATGCGGGAAGGATGAATTGCGTCAGCTCCGCGGATATAAAAGGATCGCAGCTCGCAAGCATTTCAGCATTCAGAAGAAAGACCTGCTGCCAGGAAACATCTTGAGAGAACACCATGGGGAAGAAGTGGAAGCCTGTGCCTACTCCTGCCAGCCCTGGCAAAGAGAGACAGAACCACCATACCACCACCCCCTGGCGCTGACTCTAAAGCTGCTGGTGCTGCTGGTGGTGCTGCTGGTGCTCCTGGTGTTGCTGGTGGCTTCTTCCTGCCTGGTGCTGCTTGGCTGCTGGTGCTTCTCCTGCTGCTGCTGCTGCTTCTCCTGTTGGTGCTGCTGGTGCTAGTGGTGCTGCTGGTGCTACTGGTGCTGCTGGTCTTCTCCTGCTGCTGCTGGTGCTTCTCCTGCTGCTGCTGGTGTGATGGACCAGCCCAAGGCCCTCACAAAGCCCTGCTGCTGAAGGCCCTGAAGCCCCTGCCAGAGAGGAGGAAGAGGCAAGGCAAGGAGAAAGGGAGAGGAAACAGATATCCATTTCCGAGGACCATGAGGAGGAGGTGCTGGAATGGTTGAGGGAGAACGAGTACCTGTGCGGAGGAAGGGCCACAGGCTCTAGTTGTGACACCAAGAAAAGCAGGCAGCGTGGAGAGAGAAAGCAGAGAGCCTGGGACACTTCAGATGTACTCCTTGGGGCGTGGAAGCACATGCACACCTGGTTGGCAAGCTGCACCTGAAGAAATCCGGTAGGTCGCTGTCAAGCTCACTGACGGGGAGACCTAGATGTCATGGCCACCCCTCTGTCAACCCTCTCCCTAGATAGCCCAACGAGAAAGCCACTCCTCTCCAGCCAGGAGACATGTCCAGGCAGGTGTCTTTGGAGGGCCCCCACGACAGAGACACCCCCCCAACAGCTGCACTCCCCATGCCAGAGGACGTGAGGGATCCCCTATCTCAGATGGAGGAAGAAGAAGCAGCCACCAGAGGACCAACCACCCCCACCCCAGCTCCACCTCCACAGAAGAGCAGGCGAGAGAGGCAGACCAGAGGGACAGAGCCACACTGTCCTCTTGGAGATCAGAGACCAACGAGAATCAGCCAGCACAGATCTCCCTCCCAGCGTCCACTTCGAGCAGGACATCTATACCATCCTCTTAACCACAAGCCCTTCATCACATATGTGAGCCAGACCCTCGTGGACATGCCCGAGGCCCACGTACCAGGCGATGAAGAAGAGGATCACAGCTCTTCTGCACACCCTCCAGGCCCAGCTGAACCTGCTTCTACCACTCCAGTCTGCTCCTCCACCCCAGGCAATGTCACAGCCCTTCCACGGATTTCAGCAGCCCCTCGCCTACCAAGGGTACGACTACCAGGACTTCCCATAGCAGAGGCAGCCCTTCCCAGTCCAGGCCCAGGTTCCTCGGACGCCACCAGATGCCACAGACGCCTGCACCTGACCCAGCTGCAGACCAGAGCAGCCGCCAACTACACCCTCCTTCCTCCACCCCACAGCCACAGCCCTCTCCTCAGAACATCTGTCATCAGTCTTGGGCATCAACTCCAGGTCCTTGAGGAAGTGCCTCTCAAGCCTCACGGGACTGAGTTCAGCTCTCTGAGAGCTTCCTGCACACATCCACGCTATCTTCCTTTTTACTCTCCGGGGCCAGGCACCTCAATGGCGCCTCAGACCACAACTCCAACAACAGCCACCTCTCCACAGTCCCCTGCCCCTTTACATCTGAGACCATGGGCACGCCTCAGAGTGACTTAGAAAGAGTGCCAGAGACTGAGTTGCTACCTGTTCACTCTTATCTTTGCTTAAGACACTTTACTTGGGTCCATTTTGCTTTTTGAATAAAGGTCATACAGTTTGTTATTAATGAGGGTTATCTTTGGCTTCACAACACTTGGTCCATTTGCCGTTTAATAAAGTGTTGGGGAAAACTTTGAAAAAAGGTTAAGCCTTTGCATGCTCTGTGGGGCATCGGGTAATGATAGCTGTGGGTATTGGTAAGAATAGCTGTGGGACTAAGGAAGTTGTGGGATGGGTAAGCATAGTTGTGGAGATAGATAAACCTCCGTGCAAACGCATAGTGCGGCACTGTATGGCCACGCCTCCCAGCTGCCACAGCATATGGCCCCTTATTAGATCAAATAACAATTTAATCATTGATCAACACCATGTTCAACATAAACACAACTTCTTTATTATGCCCTATTATTGTAAGGCCACACAACATAGACATGGCACAATCTCATCAGTGTGATGAGACAGGCTCAAGGAAGCATCCCATTAAGCATCTACCCAAACTGTCTTGCACTCCACTGCCCTCCAGCTTGGGGAGTTCCTCACAGGGTTTCAGGAGGTTTGCGCTGCTTCTGCCTTCCCTTTACGTGAGCTCTGTTGGGGCCTGCACATCCACACGTGTCTATCAGGTTTTGTCCTTGCCCTCCATTCACCAGGCTCCATGTCCCCATTCCCTTGTTGATGGTCCACAACCGTTCTGCAAAGACTGGGTAGCGGGTGCACATGAGATTGTGCAGGATGCAGCAAGCTTTCCACGATGCTCCTCCCAGTCCTGTGGGAATGCTGCATGGTGGGAGAAGTACCTGGAACCTGTTGGCCAGGATGCCAAAGGCGTTTCTCCACCCACCCGCCTGGCCCCTGGACAGCCTGTAGTTCGAAGATCCTCTCTTCACGGGTGAGGAGTCTGGAGGGTGTAGGGCTTCATGAGGTAGGTTCTGGGGAGAAGGCGTCCATCCCCCACGATGAAGTAGGGCCATCTTGCGTGTCGTTGGTCAGGGGGTCTGGATCTGGGAAGCCCATGATGAGGTTACGTTCCCAGCCCCTCCTTGAGGTCACTGGCGTTGTATATCTGGGCATCTGAAGCTGACCCACTGCCTGAAGCATTGAATGTACAGAACTTGTATGTCTCAGCAATCAACCATCGGCAAAGAGGATGATGCTGAAGAAGCCCTTGTAGTTGAAATAATGGAACCCCTGAGTTGGGTGGAGCTTCTGCAGGCCACGTGCTTCCCATCTATGGCTCCAACGTGTGGGGAAAGTTCTACCTCTGATACCACTCTTCTGCAAGTTTTTCTCCAGCCTTCTTCAGTGGTGGGGAACTTGGAGGAGCTCCTCCAAGTATTCTGTCGATGATGGCCTGCACCCACTTCTCTGACTACAATGCTGATGGTGTGGTGTGGGTGTGCCACCTCCAGGCATACTGCATGTTTCGTATGTGGTCCCAGAGGCCAGGTGGTGCAGAGTCGTGCCACTTCAGTCCAGGTTCCAGTCTGGATGGAAGTTTGGTGCTCTGGCTTGGTCAACCTGGGTCTCAGACACTCCACAACTTCGTCAAAGATGGGCTGGTGGCATCCTCATGAAGTGCTGGAATGCACGAGGGTCTTCATGTCCTCAGCTCCACCATCAGTCTTGTCATAGAGTCCAAACTCCACTCTTGTCCCGATCCATCTTCGGACCCAGACAGCTTTTTGGACGTCTCCTTCTCCTTGCGCGTAGAAAAGGTGAAACAATCTGAGAGGGCTTGTTCTGGGTGTTGAATGATGGCGGCTACCAAAAGGAGTGTGCGATGATCCATGGTGGAGATCAATGGATGATGTGGAAGAGACAAGAGCAAGGCTGAAGAGGTCTGTACACCAGGGCTGCTGGGACTGATAGTGAGATCCAGGTGATTTCCTCCCCCTTTTTATAGGAGAATGTCGGTTTTCCGCTGTGTCCTTCCACATACTCTAGGCATCCTCCAGACATCCTAATTTTCAAGATACATCCCATATACAAACTTTTTGTCCGTTTTAATGCTTTAATCTCGAGCTGCATCCGCTTTCATCCTTTCTATGTCCGTGCTACTAACGCTGTGTGGACGTTTCCGCATACCTTTCACTTCCTCCCTCTTTCCGTTTTCCGCTGCAGCGGGTGTGAGTTGCGCGGTGTCCAGAGGATGCAGAGAGGATACATCAGACGTGTAACGATGAACAACGGACATAGAACGTTGTTGCCCGTATGTGTCACAGATGTAGATTGTACGCGGCGGAAAGTTCATCCGCTCAAAAGTTTTGTGCAGCTCAAAACTTTTTGAGTGGATGGAAATAGCAGTAGACGGATGCTCAACGGATAGAGCGTATGAAAGACGTACGCAGTGAGTACACAACGGATGCATCGCGTGTTCCAACGGATGGCAAGCTTTTTTGTCCATTTTACATCCTCTTTGCATCCGTTGATGCAGTGTGACATGGGCTTTAGTAATGAGGCAAATCTCCAACAAAAGGTTTTTGAGTGTAATGCAGATGGTAAACAAAACCCAAAATTGTAGTTTACAGTGATTGGGTTCAAATCCAGTTCTTTTATAGCAGGATATTTTTTCTTTCTGTATATGGTCACTGGACTTACGAGAGAGAGTGGTGTGATTTGAATACAGATAATAACCAATGCTATCAATATTGCTTGTATAAACTAGCTTCAGTTTGCTGCCAACTTTTAATCTTTCAGTTCTATAGCACCTCTTGCTACTACGTCATTCTAGTATAGTGTCTGTTTAACAAGTCAACACATTAATGGGACCATAATATGAGAATATCATTTCAATAAAGCTGATTATTTATTATCATTATGGAGATTAAATTGCTATTGATTAATTCCTCAATTTGGACTGTTCCTGTTGCATTTAGCTTATTCCTGTCTGCCCTTGAGGAAGTAAAACATTACATTGTCAGAATCTTACAGATGGAGAATTTACCCATTTCCCTCTGTATCATGTTGGGATATTATAATCATATTATTCACCAACAAAGTGGTGAATAATCTGTATGGTGGGGGTTTAGAATCTATGTGTTGCTGAATTAGCAAAATATAAACTTGCATATTCTATATTGACATATAAATTAGTTAAGATTTGGGATTTTTCTCTAAGTGATCCTTAGTCACAAGAACCATTGTTCCTAAATTTAGTTATAAATTAATAGGGACACAGTGGCTAAGATGCTGAGCTTGTTGATTAGAAAGGTTGACAGTTCGAATCCCTAGCGTTACTTAATGGAATGAGCTCCCAGTTTTTGCCAACCTAGCAGTTCAAAAGCATGTAAAAGTATGTAAAAACGCATGCAGAAAAATAGGGACTACTTTGGTGACAAGGTAACAGCATTCTGTGCATCTTCAGCATTTAATCATGCCAGAAAGCGCTGGCTCTTTGGCTTTTTAATGGAGATGAGCACCGCCCCTAGAGCTGGAAATGACTGGCATGTTTGTCTATTTGTCAATTCCAATAAAATCTAAGGATAAGAAAGCCTTTGCAGTACTATGACCATGCTACTACTGTATGACTAAAAAATAATGAGAGTTATCTCTGTCAAAAACAATGTTTGCTAATGTAGGAACATTCTCCCCTAAACCTAAATTAAACTGCAAAGTAAAAATCAGGCAAATGAAGAGTGCCCAAATTAGTGCAAATTTTGGTAGCTTCTAAGTGCAAACTTCTAGACTCCCCCCCCTCAAAATAGTCTTCCAAGAATCCCAACTCCTTTGCTTTAATGCTTTCAATTGTAGACAGACTGCTTTGCCCTCTGTGATCCATTCTCTTATGGGCCATTTTCTAATTTGGGGAGAAAGTGATTCATTTAGACACCACATACCACTGATTTGTGAAGTACACTTATGAAGATTAAGCCTCCTACAGATGCTTTACCATAGAATAGGCATACTTTTACTGTATTTGCACCATTGAATATCAGATCCTTCCATCTTTGTGCATTTACAAGTGGATTACAAGTAATAGCCTCTAATTTTCTTTCTCCCTATATTCATATTTTCCTATTTGTAAATTATCAAGCAGATACTGAAAAATAGTTTAATTCAGAAAGAGGACTTCAGATTTTGATACTTAAGGTCCAAATTTTAATCCTAGAATACGTTTTCCTTTCAAAAATTGGTCCTTGCTTTTTGGTTGAAATTATTTATAAAGAAAATTAATAAACCAATGCTCTTCATTTTAATATTTTCCCCCAAAGTGTAAGCCAACTTTGCTTAATCTAGAACACAAAGTGAAAAAAACCCCTTCTTTTTAATGCTCTTCAGAGAGCCCTCACCCCACACTCAAGAGGTCCACACCAGCATCTGTTAGTGTCAGGTATAAAATGGTTTATTTAAAATGCAAAATATTTGTAAAACATAAACATTAATAAAAAATAAATTCCACATAGGCAGGGATAAGGTACAATAGAGCTTTGCATTTTCATACCAAAAGAACAGGTATGTAAGATTTTAAATGGCAGTGTGGTTCAACTGCTGCACAGCAGCAAAATAAATCTTTGTTAATAGTCTTTTTTAACTGCAGTCTTTGAACCCAGAGATGTTCTCTCATAAAGGAATTATTTGCAAATCTGCCCCTTAGGAAGGGACAAATGTCCTGCACATCACCACCATCTCATTCCCACAAAGAAACAGTCTTTCTATGAGGCACGTTGCCTGTTCACAGAGTTCCTTAAAGTCAGCACTTGTTTGCCTTTTTCCTGGATCACGTCCTCCTGTTTTTGAATCAAAACCTCCACCTTCTTCTCTCTTTTTGTCAGTGGCAGAATGGGCATTTTCTTTTTCTCCTCCTCTTCCTCTTCTTCCTCTTCCTCCAGCTTCCCTTCAGAGGTGAAAGGACTGCAGACAGTCTCTACCAAGCCGATAACCACCCCAAAGAAGGCCAGCACGCTGCCCAGCATGTACAGCTTGACCATTTTTCCATTGGGCTTCTGGCTCAGCATCTCTTTCGCAAATGGGATCAGCTCTTGCATTGTCTCCATAGTCCAGCTGCTTCGAAACACCTAGATGGAGAAACAGGAGAAAAGTAGGTCAGCTACAGCTTAGCTTGTGAAAAGCCTTTTAATCTAGGCCATCCATCTCTGAAAGAACAGTCCCCCCCCCCAATGGAGGGGTAGCAAGCTTTCAGAGCCTCATAAGAAACAACTTAAATAATTTGTCTCCAGATGTTGTGAATGCTCCAATACTGGAAGTTTTTAAGAAGAGATTGGACAACCATTAGTTTGAAATGGTATATTTTTTCCTGCCTGAGCAAGGGATTAGAGTAGAAGACCTCCAAGATCCCTTCCATACTATTATTCTGTATAAAAAGGCTACAGACTACAGTAGATGCATTTCTAATACAGTCTAAGTACAATTCTCTTTATGCGGCCAATTATATGCAACAGCATGAATTCAAAATCATAAGGCTTTTTTTTAAAAAAATAAAAATAAATAACAGCCCTTCTGTCCACTACAACCCCACGAATCTTTTCCATGAATTCAGTGTCTTTGAACAGAGGAGAACAGCCACAGCTCGGTTCTAAACCGGCACTGCAGCTTGGACAATCAAAAGAAAAAAATAAATAAATTAAACGTCGGCCGGCCTTACCTGTAAGAACTCGTCTGTCTCGCTCGGAGCTTTAATCAGCCGTTGAAGTCAGATCACCCCTTTCACTTCCTCACGGAAGCAACAACACGAGTATCTTCCCTCCAGTTAACTTGCTACAGTAGCGGTCGGCCTGCATATTTTATAGTCCCACGCTTGTTCAAGGCCCCGCCCCTGCCCGGACCGACCGCTTGGCTTCGTTCCTGCAGGCTGCTGGCCAATGGGACTGGCCATGCGCCGAACACGCCGCCATCCTTCAGCCATTGGCCAGAAGCAGAGCCTCCTGGTCTGGTCATGCTGGCTGCGCAGACGGAGGTGGTCGCCAGCCCCCAAGGAGACGCGCCGGGGAAGGGCGCCCAAAGCATTCAAGGCAGCAGCAATAAATCGCGTTCGTTTGTCAACCTGGAGAGAGTCACGTAGCATCTGTCCAGGCGGCCTTTCCCACTGTTCAATCCCTCTTGAGCGACGTGCGCCAGGGCTCGTGTTGGGGTGACCTTCACTCTTGCCCTTAAAACCGCATTGCCTTAAACGGACATTGCGCAATTCAGAGGAGGTTTAATGGGTGATTCGCTGCATTTTTTTTTTTTTGCTTTATTAATCGATTTGAAATTTAACTCGCCCCGATATTACGATTCAGAGTAGTTTACTGCAAACGCGGGCTACAGCAAATCAAGATTCCTTGACTTTTCCAAAGACAGACCCGGGATTCGATTTTATCATGGCTTCAAACTAGAGGTCTCCAACCTTGGCAAAACTAGTTGAGGAATTCTGCGAGTTGAAGTTCACAAGTCTTAAAGTTGCGAAGGCTGGAGACCCCTGCTTTCAACCAGTGATTCTTAACCTGGGCGATATTGCCCCCCCAGGAGGCAATTTCGTTTTTCAGGGGGGTGATGGAATGAAAAGGGGCAACGAGGGGATGAAGGAATGAAAGGTGGGCGATGGAGCGAGAAGTTTTGGGGACACTTTTGAGACTTTTTTTCACACAGTGAACCACTGTATATCTGTCCTACAAAAACATCAGATCGCTAGCTGTTAGTGGATTGAACTGTGTTTTAAAATGTTCCTCCAGCAAGCCTCACATATGTGAATACGCATTGCTTATCTTCATGCGCGTTGCGCAGCAGCCTCTATCACTCTACCCATAAAATTTGTCACTGGTTTTTGTTGCTTTCCTTCCCTAAAATTTTTCTTTATGTCTTTTTAACCCTTTTTACAGTGTGCATGAATATATATTTTCCTCGAATCTTAATTTAGTTTCAGAGTTTTCGTCTTGAAATTCTTAGTTCCTAAATTGCGGTTTGTTCTTACGCCCTTTTTATATTTCTTTTTGTGTCTTAAAATTCACTTGTAATTAAATCATTAAATGTCCCTGTTTTGGGGGGGCACTTCATTTTCTTGCAATTGAATTTTTTTTTTCAGTGGTCGTTGCATTTAAGTGTCTTGAATAAATAAGATAGTAATGAAATACATGTATCACAGAATTTTTCACACAGTTGAGATATGGGAAAAAAACTGGAAATGAATTATTTGCATGGATATGTCCTGATGACAATTTTAAAGAAAACAAAAACAAGTTTGCATAAATTGAAGAATTATTTCCCTGTGTTGTGATTGAGAGACTATGTTGGGGGAGGGGGGCAATGATAACTTCCTCAATGGCTCAAGGGGGTGATTCTTTCAAAAAGGTTAAGAACCACTGCTTTAAACGATTAGACCCAAGAAAGTTACTAATGGCTCCTTGGTGACCAGATGACACACAAGGCCTCTAAATGCCAATTGCTGAGGAATTAAGTCCTGGAAACCTCTGTGGCACTTTACAGGCTAAAGGGCCCTAGTCCAGGGTTCCCCAGATTTGGCAACTTTAAGACTTGTGGACTTGAACTCCCACAATTCTCCAGTCAGCTATGCTGTTGCCAAGTTTGAAGACCTCTGCCCGAGTCCAACCTCCTGCTCAAGCAGAAGACCCTATACCATTTTGGACAAATGTTTGTCCAATCCAGTGGTGGGACTCAATTTTTTTTACTATCGGTTCCATGGATGTGGCTTGATGGGCGTGGCAGAGGAAGTAAACTGTAAAATCTCCAGTCAGAGGTGGTATTTGCCGGTTCTCCGAACTTCTCAAAATTTCCACTAGCAGTTCTCCAGAACTGGTCAGAACCTACTGAATACCACTTTTGGTCCAATCTCTTACAAACCTCCAGTGATGTGAGCACTTACAACTTCTGAAGGCAAGCAGGTCCAATGGTTAATTATTCTTAAGTTCCATTTGAAGGATTCAGGTTAGGTACTGTGGTAAGACTATTTAGGTAGTTATTTTTAGTTATTGCTAGGTAGCAACTTCTAACTCCCAGAATTCCTTTATCCGTATTCGTGTCAGGAAGTTCTGGAAGTTGAAGTCTACACATCTTAAAAATGCCAAGTTTGAAAAACACTGATTTAGATATTGGTCTTAAGCCCCTGTCACACTGCACCAACGGATGCAAAGAGGATGTAAAACGGACAAAAAAGCTTGCCATCCGTTGGTTAATGCGACTCTGTTACTCACTGCACCTCCGTTTTCATCCTCTCTATCCGTTCCAGCATCCGTTTATGAACGTTCATTCCACTCAAAAGTTTTGAGCTGCTCAAAACTGTTGCGTGGAAAATGTATACAATTTCGTCCGTTCTGCATCCGCTACGCATCCGTTCTGCATCCGATACGCATCCGCCTATATCCGCTTAAGGCATTCTGCTGGCGCATCCACGCAACTCCACCTGCTTGGACGCAAGGGAGGAAGCGGAACGGCGCGAACGGCATGCAGAACGATGCGCTGCGAAACAAAGCGTTGAAAACAGAAACAAACGTTCACAGAGCGCGGACCTATCTCGGATTATTAAGGATGTCTAGAAAGGATGCCTAGAGGATTGCAAACAGGACCACCTTTCTGGCCTATAAACACATCTGGATCTCACTTTCAGGACCAGCAGTCCCTGCTGCAGACTTCTGCAGCCTTCATTCTGCCTCTTCCCTCTTCCACAGCATTCCAGTCATTGTCCACCGTGGAGTGTAACACAGTCCTTTTGTGCAGCCACCATCCTTCTGCAACAGTGCGAAGCCATCTAACAGGCTCTGTAAAAGGGGCGGCCAAGAAGCGTCTGGGTACTGAAGATGGTTCGCCCAGAAAGCCAGAAGGACGGGGACTGGTACAACAAGCTGATGGTGCGAGCTCAGGAACGAAGACACCGGAGCATTCCAGAACTTCCATGAGGATGCGTCCAGCCATGTTTATTGAAGTTTGCAGCACCTGACCACCCAGCCGTTGACCAAGGCAACACCAACTTCCGGCCCAGCCTGGAACCTGGCTCAAGGTGGGCACTCACTCTGCACCACCTGGCCTCAGGACCACCTACAGACGCATGCAGTACAGCTTGCAGGCGTGCCACCCAACACCATCCAGCATTGTGGTCAGAGAAGTGGTGCAGGCCATCATCAGTAAGAATATTTAAGGAGGAACTCCAGTGCCACCTCCACTGAAGGGAAGGATGAAGAAAGTTGCAAGAGCAGATGGTATCAGAAGTGGAACTTCCACCCACACCGTTGGAGCCATAAAATGCCCAAGCACGTGCCTGCAAAAGCTCCCAGCCAAGTTGGAGGTCCACTTATTTCATTACAAGGACTTCTTCAGCATCATTCCTCTTCGCCACATGGTCGATGCTATCACAAAGTTCATCTGTACATCAATGCGTCAGGCAAACGGTCATCTTCAGAGGCCCAGCGTATACAACGCCAGTCACCTCAAGGAGGAGCTGGAACGCAACCTCATGGTGGGCTTCCCGAGATCCAGACCCCCTATCCAAACAAACACAAGATGTGCCCTACCTTCATCGTGAGGTGATATGCCTTCTCCCTCAAACCTACCTCATGAGCCCTACACTCCAGACTCCTCACCCGTGAAGGGAGGATCTTCCAACTACAGCCTGTCCTAGGGCAAGGCGGATGGGTCGGAGAACGCTTTTGGCATCCTGGTCACAGTGTTAACCAGGTACCTTCTCACCAACCATTGCAGCCATTCGCCCCAGAGACCATGAGGCAACATCGTGGCAAGCTTCTGCATCCTGGCACAAATCTCATGTGCACACCCGCTAACCCAGTCTTGCAAGAACAGGCTCGTGGACCTCCAACAAGGCAATGGGACACTTGGAGCCTGCGGAATGAGCAAGACGAAACCTTGATAGGCAGCTGAGGATGTGCAAGGCCCCAACAGAGCCTCACATAAAGGGAAGAAGCAGCGCAACCTCCTGAAAACACTGGTGCAACTCCCCAAGCTGGAGCAGTGGCAGTGGCAAGACGGTATGGTAGATTGCTTAACGGATGCTTCCTTGCAGCCTGATCTCATCAAACACTGATGAGCATTGGCCATGTATGTTGGGTGGGCCTACAATGAAACAGGGCATTTAATAAAAGAGTTTGTGTTTATGTTCAAATGTGGTGGAATCAATGCTTAACATTTGTTATTGATTAATAAAGGCCAAAGGTGTGGCAGCTGTGAGGGTGTGACCATACAGTCCCACTATGCTTGCACTGAGGTTTATCTATCCCCAAGTATACCCATTCCCAAAGTATCCCTGCCCATCCCACTGCTATCTTAACCCATCCCACAAGCATGCAACAGGCTTAAACCCATTTCTAAAAGTTTCCGACCAAGATTTATTAAAAAAAAAAAGAAGCAAGTGTATGAATCAAAAATTAGACTTTATTAAACAAAAGAAGCCTACTAAAACAAAAATGAATCCTCTGGCACTCCTCTTGGTCGCTCAGTCTCAGGGTTGAAGGGTCCAGCGTAGCTGTGAGGTGGGCTGGTGCTTGATGCTTGTCAATCAGCTCCTCAAGAAGCAGAAGCAAGAGAAGCCCCAGCCCCAGAAGAGCGAGCTTCGTGCTGCAGAAAGCCCCAGCAGAAACCAGCAGTGAGGGCCAGGGGCGATGGTAAGCCCTTCCCTCTTGCAAGGGCTGGCCAGCAGATGGGTGCAGGCTTGGCTGCTTCCACATGCGTTGTGGGAAATTGCTGGTGGAGGAGGCTGGCAGCGAACCAAGGGCTGGCAGGAACTGGCAGGAGGCAGGCACCAAGGGCTGGCAGGAAGGCTGGCAGCGCAGGCACCAAGGCTGGCAGGAAGCTGTAGGGTTCGGCAGCGGAGAGCACCAAGGCTGGCAGAAGGCTGGCAGGCAGGCAGGCACCAAGGCTGGGGAGATGGCAGGCAGGCAGCAAGGCTGGCAGAGGCTGGCAGCAAAGCTGGCAGGCAGGCAGACAGAAGTCTGGCAGGGAGGCTGGCAGCAAGGCTGGCAGGCAGGCAACAGCAAGCTGCAGGAGGGCTGCAGGGAGCTCGGCAGCAAGGCCCTCCAGCAAGGCTGGCAGCAAGGCTTGTCAAGGCAGACAATGCAGTCAGACATGCAGGCAAGGGAACATGCAAGGCAGCGATTGTGTCTGGAAGCAGGTCTTTTCCTCTGTGAATGCGACCCGGCGCACTTCTGAGCTGCCTTCCGATTATATCTGCGGGGCTGAACGCTACATGCATCCTCCCCCGCACATGTGTCATTAACGCCGGCATCCGCCCCAGCCGTGTTTCCCCGGCGTGTGCATCCTCTGTCGAATCCGACTCTGCATCAGCTGTGATCCGCTCTGCATCCCGCATATATCCGCTTTGTGCATCCGCCTGTGCATCCCGCTGCTGTGCTGTTCCGCATTACCGCTTTGCTGAGGTCCCCCGGAAGCCTAGCGAGATGTGCCATCTCGCTCCCATCGCTTCCATCCGCTGGGCATTCCGTTCCGCATCACGCTTTCAATCCAGCCTGCGTCCTCCCCGCCGTCCGTTTATCCGCTCCAGATTGCTGCAAATTTTTTGCCCCTTCTGGAGAGCAGATAAAACAACGGATGCGAACATTTTGCTTCGTCCATTGTGTCCATTTTGCATCACGTTGGGTGGTGACAGGGACTTTACTCTCATAATTGCAAGATCATGCCCCACATTATATCAAAACCACTAAAACAACACATTAATGACTTACCAGAAGGGATACAGATTTATCCTCTGGCTGTCACAAATTTTGCTTCCCATTTTACGCCTGAATGGAAGTTTTCTCCAGCCAGAAGGCTGGAGATAACTTTTCTATAAAAGTTCGTGGCTCTTACCTTTTTCCCCTTACAGCCGTTTTGTCTAGAGAGCATAGCATTTTTCCATATATATTACATTCACCATGAGAAAAAGGGAAAATGCTACATACAAGACCATTTTGGTTTTACACTTTTGAGCAGCTGGCGTGAAGTATAAGTTGCAGTGACTTTGGCAGAATTTCCATGTACCAAACAACATGAAATCAGTTTTCCCCAATTGAATCAGCACCAAATGTGGGGTTGCCACATTTGCTTCTTGATTTTACAGCCTCTACTTGCACACACAACACATTTTTTTTAGTTTTGTCCTTTCTTTCAAGGTGCCTCTGCTCCATTCTGAGGGCAATGTTTAGCTCAAATCACTGCAGGCCTATGTGGCTCCAGGGAATTTGGAATGTACGCCTCAATAGCTAACTCTTCTGCCACTGACGCTGAATTTTCAGTGTTAGGAGCCAGTTATTTTGCATTAAAGGAGTGCGTTTAAGAATCCAAAGCTGGCGGAAAGTCAGCCCATTCCCTCCAGAACCTTTTCCAGTCCTTTCTTCTAGCATGTAATTTGATTCAATCCAGTGAAAAGGTAAGTATCCCCCCCTCTTTTCCCCCCTTTTTAAAATGCATGTGCGTTTCAGATGTATGTAGGATCAGTTCCCTTTTGTACACAGGAATGAGTCTGGACTTTACTCCAGGGATCTGCATTCTATTTCTGATTCACTGAGCTACCAATGCAACCTTGTTAAGCCTCTCCACCTGCTCACCCAGTGTCTGGGCAGTATCTCTTTGGACAATCAGAATTGTTGACTCTGCAGCCTGTTACAAAAATGCGCCCTTGTAGCTACAAAAAAAGATTTTAACAAGCTTGATTCATATAAACAAGGGTCTGAGAAGTTGAGAACAACAACTAATAGAAGTTGACTCAAGCGTTTTTTAAATATGGATGGAAGAGAGGGAAGCAGCTGGAGCAAGGCATGCCGGCCCTATCCCTCAAGAAGTACCTCATTTAGATATCAGTTCCTTGACATAACAACTGCCCAAATCTGGAAGGTGAAATAAAGTATAGAAGTTTCCAAGTTCAGATTCCAGTGAAGGCTAGCAGAGTGAATGATAGAGATGGGTCTTTAATGATCTTTCCAATGAAGTCTTGATTTTAAGATGACTGAAGGGGACTTTGGTGAAGGAAAAGATCTTAAAAAGTAACAAAGATGTATATATTGATTCTTAGGACAATCTGACAATCACCTTGCTCCAGTGTGAGTACAGGCCACTGACTATTTCCCAGCAGGAATTCATGAGCCAACCCTGGCATTAGATTCAAAGTGCTGTTTTGCCTACTTATGTCCTGTGTTCAAAGTGGGGAGCCTTTGCTCTACTTTCATTTCAGGTTGTTTGTTTTTTTTCATTGATAGATGAACATTTACATAGCAGTTGCTTTTGCCAGTGAATTCCTGTCCCCTCTGGAACATTGACACTACCCTCATCAGTGTTTGTCAAGCCTTGCAACTTTAAGATATTATGGACTTCGTCCCTCAGAATAGTCCTCATGATTTTTCATTTTTTACAAAATTCACCAGTGGAATCATGATGGAATGTGAAAACCCGGACTTTCCTTTCTCGCCTTTTAATCTTGTGAAATTGACAAACGTTCTTGTGACTTAAGGGCCCAGTCCCACTGCCAGACGGACGCAAAACATATGCATAAGGAACAGCGGATGAAGCAAAATTTCGGTGGTGGCTCCATCCGTTGTCATACACTCAAAAAGTGCAAAATTTGCAATAAAACAGAACGGAAAAGAACGGCAAAGAACGGATGTTGGGTAGCATGGTAGGCGGTGGATATTAAACGGGAGTTTCATCGGAAGCCTACGCGAGAAAGCAGATGGAAGGGGATGGACACCTCAAAGGGTTATGGCAGATAATTGTTGAAGCAGACGCTTAGCGGATGAAGCGGCAATGCATCCACGTACGCCTAAAGGAAAAAAGGGATGCCGCTACGGATGTATTATCAGATGCAAACCGTTTCTCTGCTCATCCTTTCTATTTCCGTGTACTAACGATGTATAGAACGTTCCATTGCTACCTTTTCTTCCTCCCATCTATTCCGTTTCAGCTTCAGCGATGTGAGCTGCGAGTATGTCACCAGAGGATGCAGAGAGGACTACAGCGGATGTTTAACAAATGATAATGGACATAGAACGTTTGTTGCTTGATATTCGCAAGTTTACATCATTACATGCGCGAAAGTTCATCCGCTTCACAAAAGTTTGTGCAGCTCAAAACTTCTTGCAGCGGGATGAAATCGCAGTGTAGCAAAGGTGCTCGATGGATAGAGCATATGAAACACAATATGCAGTGAGTACACAACGGATGCATAGCGTTTTCCAGTGGATGGCAAGCTTTTTTTAACATTTTACATCCTCTTTGCATCCATAAGTGCAGTGGGACCGGGCCTTACTTCTTCAACTCCAAGTAACAATGTCAATACAGATAGCCCTCAACTTAGAACCACAACTGAAGCCAAAATTTATGTTGCTAAGTGCTACATTTAAGTGAGTTTTGCTCCATTTTATGGCCTTTCTTGCTACACGTCATAAGTGTTAAAACAATCATATCACTTTTTCAGTGTTGTTGTAACATTGGTCACTAAATAAACTGTTGTAAGTTGAGGACTACCTGTATTTTGTTGTGTTTTCTTCTTTTCTATCAATGGAAAGGTGTTAAATATGAGGGGGAGTCAATGGCAAGAAACTTATAGAAAAGATCTATCAAGGGAAATTATATATCTTCAAAGAAAGGAAAGCAATTCACAATTGCTTTTTCATGCATGAGTAGAAGAGATAAAGATTCACAGCAGAGTCACAGGTTGTGGTAGGCCTGGTCCAGATAATAAACCAGGACATTATTCTGGTAAAAGTGGAGAACAAAATTTGAAATCTAGAAAGGGATTTCTTAAGCTTATTTCTGGACAAGCAGCTTATGGCTGCCATGTGGAAATGTCCGTAGTTCATTTTAGTACTCTGGGGTCCTCCACTGAATTCAGATACTACATAGAATTTGGAGTGAGTAGCGCTAAATATTTGGCATCCCATAAGCCATATAATATACTGACATGTACACACAGGTGCAAATTTACATTTGGATGAATTTAAATCTAGAATTTTCTAACAGAATAACTAGGAGTTTTGCTGCATCAATGTGATCATTGATATTGGATGAAGTGTAAAGATTAATTAGTAGCCTTTGGATCTGAGCTTCAAATCTCAAAGATCAAGTGATGATTAATAAGTCTGTAGGTGCTGTTTCCACGAAAAGGCTTGCCAACACTGGTCTAGTCAAATCTCTCCAGTCCATGTTTGTGAGTCTTTCCATGTTGCTTCTGCTCAATTATTGTCTTATTTGCACATCTGCAGTTAAGATTATAGACAGTTAGTTTGGTGTATTGGTTAAAATATCAGTCTAACAGTCAGGAGACTGTGAGTTCTAGTCCGGCTTTAGGCATGAAGTTAGCTGATCATCTTGGGCCAGTCACTTTTTTCAGTGCTAGAAAGCATACATTATCAAAGTAAAAAATAGCAATAGGAATAACACTTAGACTTATATACAGTGCTTTACAGCCCTCTTTAAGTGGTTTACAGAGTCAGCATATTGTCCCCAACAATCTGGGTCCTCATTTTACCTACTTCAGAAGGATGGATGGATGAATCAACCTTGAGCCTGGTGGGATTTGAACTACCAAATTGCAGGCAGCCAGCAGTCAGCAGAAGTAGCTTGAAGTACTGTACTCTAACCATTGTGCCATAGTGGTTCAAAAATCTCAAAAATGTGTCCAGGCAGTCACCAGGAGTCAAAACTGGTTTGAAAGCACGTGCACACAGCTACAATTATTTAACAGGTCATCCAACTATAATTACAGGTTGACTCCAGAAAGGAAAAATATTTATGTCACTGGGAAATTTCCTTTTCTGGCTGGGAGTTGAAGTCCACATATCTTGGTAAACTTGGGATCCTTGCTAAGGTTCGTGAAACACTGTTTTAGGGTCAAGACCCAGAGGTTACAAAGTCCCTAGATACTGGGGTTCTATGTAACAATGATGGATAATGAAATAAGTTGATGCACAAAAGTTTTTCTTTCCTACTGACTTTTGCATTGTGGTGAATGCAGGTCATAATATTTCTGAATTGGGACTACAGTATTGTAGTATTCTTTCTTTGTTGTCTTTCTTTTAACTAGATAGTCTGAACATAAATAGATATTAGTTATCCCTTTCCTCCAATATTTTTGTTCTTTTTAAGTTTTTGGAATACTGGATTCCAAGTATAAGGATGAGGGAGAAGTGCTTTATGGGGAAGAAACCATTGTGAAATTGAAATGTATATTTGCCAAGTAACATATGTAGAATTGCAATTTACCTTCTCCCAGCACAGATATTGCATCTGGAAAATAATGTAATAAACATTTTAATAAAAGGTTTTTAACAGGTTATAGACTTTCCCTTTCTGTGAAACATGGTCATAAAACTATGTATGTGTCTGCTGAAACTGTGCAGGGAGAAAAACAAGTGTTTCCGTACAACATTGAATGTATTTTAGTTCTGCTGTTTTTCATTGTTTTGTACTGTTATTTTTAAAACTGATTTGCCTCCAACCTAATAAATGGCAAATTGTTGTATGATGATTAAGGTGCTGACCCAGAAAGCAGGAAACTCTTCCTTGGGCATGAAAGCCAGCTGGGTGACTTTCGGCCTGTCATCTTCTCTCAGGCCAAACACCAGACAGGGTTATTATTATTTGGAAGAGAGAAGGCAGGGTTGTTAGGTATGTTTGCCATCTTGAGTTATATATAAAAAACACATGATAAAATAATTTATAATGACAGCAAAAATAATAAATTTTTAGCAGTTTCATAAATGAATGCTTCTGCATTCTTCTATTTCCTTTTCTTTCTTCTGAAGCCCTTCCTTACACAATAAGAGTTTCCTTCTCAGATCATGAAATCTTAAGAGAACCCAACAGCCTGTTTATTGCCTTTCAGTCAATGAGTCACAACAAGAAGGTACAGCACATTCTGTGAGAGAGATTGTGGCTCTTTCCCTGCTCCTTTTACATTTCTTTGCTTTTGTCTCTCTATGATATTACTTATTACATCAGCAGTACAAAGCAGATTATATCAGCTTCGGTAACACCATATGACCTCGGATTGCTGTTAACTTACTTCATACAAGCAATAGGTTGGTTGTATTCTTTGAAAAGTCATAGTTCTGGAAGGTGAATAGGAGCAATACACAATAATGTATTTTCTAATGCTAGAAGATTTTATTTTCAAAATCAAAGTGTTTATTTTTATTTTTTGCCCTAAAAGACAAGCACTGATCAGCACAGATGATGTCCACCAAATAAAAAAGCAGATTCAGGAACAGTGCTAGACAGTAACTTTTCCTTTTTAAAATAAACTCTCATTCAATTTGATAAAAAGAGTGTTATAAAAATGATTTTGAAGGATAAGAGAATCTCAATATTGTAATGGATAGAATGTGACATTCTTGCAGTGATTTGGTTACAAGATGGCCAAGAATTACATGTGAATATCTACTCACTGCAGTCCTCAGGGATCTACAGTCTTTGTGCATTTCCATACTTCTTTTACAACTAGATTTCTTCAACAGAGTTGCTCAAATTAGTGCTAAGAGAAACTCCTGCACTTCAGAAACCATATTTCTTTCTTTTCCCTGGACAATTTTTGAAAAACCAATCAGCAATTTCTATGCTTACCACCTCTTCTGTTTATTTTAAGTACCAGATCTAGGTTGCAAGAAACATCTTGTTGACCCATATTGCACTGGTTATTTGCATTAATAAAACAAATCACATTGCTCTGGCAGCTAAAAATTCTTTTTTGAGATGCATCTTTTCTTCTATTCAGTAGTGTTGAGTTCTGAAAGATTGCCTGGACAAGTCCCTGCAGTTTTCTTGGCAAGGTTTTTTGGAAGTGGTTTGCCATTGCCTCCTTGCTAGGGCTGAGAGCAAGTGACTGGCCTAAGTTTACCCAGATGGCTTAACCATGACACTAAACTGACTCTCAAGCCACTTTGCATAGCTTTACTAAGTATGTACAGTGAAAACATAGGGAGTGGGACCTTAAAGAGTAACAGCTGTAATAATGACATAAACTTTTCATAGTCTGTCATGAACATAAACCGTTATCCAATGATGATTATAGGACCAGCTTACCATATTTTTCTTCCTATAGCTGAGAAATAAATGATCCATCTAGCAACATCAAAATTATTTAATACTAGAGGCAAACAATTTCACAACTGATTTTTCCTCTTCCCTCAAAGTACATATGAGAAATTAAGTGGCTCTCCATTTACTTCTCTTCTGCCACTTGAGTCATTTGTCTAATGGTACTGCTGCCTCTGTTTGGCAGATTTATTTGAGCATACACCACTGGCCAAAGAATTAAGAAACTATTATGAAATAAGAAACTTAAACTTTGGGAAATGCAAAAGAGAGCAGCAGCATTTTTCAAGACAAAGAGCAATAAAATATGAGCTCTTCAGGTGAATAAATGGTTCACTCATCTAATTTATTACTCATTTTCTGTTGCTGATAGTGCTTGTTGGTATATGAGAAAAGCATGCCCTCATTAATAGCTGACAGGAGGCAGGGATCATTCATCATTGTGCAAATAAGAAATGTCTACTGACTGGCTAGATTTTTGAATAAATATGGTCATCTGACATCATTCAAGGCTGATCAAGAAGCACACATTTGACAGTGTGCTATTGCTCTTTGTTGAGATACACAAAATGAAACTGACCTGATGGTTCAGGGATTAAAGATGCTAAGCTTGTCAGCTGGAAAACTGACAGACTGAATTCAAGACCCAAGAGCCATGGGATGGGGTGAGTTCTTGTTACACGCCCTAGCTCCTGCCCACCTAATACCTTGAAAGCATGCAAATGCAAGTAGATAAATATGTATCACTTCAGTTGGAACGTAACAGTGTTCCATGAGCCTCAGCATATAGTCATGCTGGCCACATAACCCAGGAAATGTCTTCAGACAATGGTTGCTTCCTCAGCAAAGAAATGGAGATGAGCACTGCCTCACTAGATTTGAAAATGACTAGACAGGGGAATGAAACCCTTCTTTAGGCAGACATTAGTCATAGCTAGATTATGAAATCCATTGCTATGTAGGTTTTACAGAATTTAGATAGCGATAAAAGTGCCTTTATCTGATTATCAGGTCACTTAAGCTTCAACCTCCTCAGCTCAAGACATGAAAATCAAGAAATAAAAATTAGAAGAGGCCTCTTAAAGGCCCTTCTCTCAGAAGCTGTTTATTGGGTAAATGAGAACCAGGATTCTTACTGTATTTTACCTTCTTCTCTGTTTCATTGAGATTTATGTAACCCTTTCTTCTGTTAAAATGCTTCTCCTTAAAGCATGCCTTTTCTATTTAAATCAATTGATATTGTATCTTTGTATCTGTTTATAGCTTCACCCCGCATTGTCTGTGTTCTGTATAAAATAGTTGGCTCCAAATAACTCATTCTGATTGGTTACTATAAACTAAAAGGGATTGGTTCAAAAAGGAACCAAACCTCGAAGCCGCACAAAGGCGGCAAAATCAAATGAATGTCATTGGCTACAAGCCGGCAGACAGGAAAGTATAAAAGGGCTGTCGCGGTTTGAGCCAATGTTTTCGTTTTAACTGATTGTTGTTGCGAATAAAGACTTTTGTTGTTGGAACCCGGCTAAACCTCGCGTTTTTTGCGGACGCAAACACTGGCGACAAGGAATGGGAATCGTCACTGAACACGAGGACCAAGCATGCGGTGATATAGAATTCCGACGCAAACAAAAAATGGCCAGGAAAACCACATCTGCCCGCGCACCTTTTACTCCCAACAAAATGAGGATGTGGGCATTCCATGTAGTACCCGTTTCCAGATGTACTTGGAAAGCAATGAGATGGAGGGAATCTCAGATCAGCGCAAGAGGGCTGTGTTCTTAACGCACTGCGGGCCTACACATCTCGCTGTTCCACATGAATGGACAAGCCTTGCGAAGTCTCCGGAGACAATCAAGCAATTGTGAGCGGGCCGATAACTTCACGAGCTGCCTGCAAAGGCTCAACTACGCCTCCGATGGTGTCCAACCATTATAGAAGCGACCACCACGGGAAATTTCATATCACGAATGAGGACCAGTATGAAGCGTGAAGCCATCGACTGACTCCGTAGCTGCGCCAAACAAATAGGGGAGATGTGCGAAATTACCTAAACCTTAGATGAGCCATGGAATGAACCGAGTAGTGTTGGCCTTAAAGAGACTCCACAACACAGAGCAATATCCTAAACAAGCCAACATAACCATAGCTGAGGCCATCGCTAAAAAAGAAGCAGCAACGCCTCTGTAAGCCCGGAAAAAATCGGCTGTCAAAATTGAAGCAGCCATGAACGGCAACGGAGAACGAAAACCAAAGCCTGGCCAGAGGAAAAAAACAGTCTTCCCGCTACCCACATCACCACGAAGATTATGGTGAGACGTCTGAATCAGAACGAAGAAGATGACAAAGGTCCACCGCCTGCTAACGCCAAAAAGAAAGAGTGCGAAAAGAGAAAATTGGCGGGATGCGCTGGCTGCGAGCGAACCCATCCTCGAGCCGCAATGCATGGTTTCTCTTCGATGCCATTTGCAGAATCTTGCCAGAAAAACGAGGGCATGCATCAGAAAGTTCTGCAGGAACAAGGAAAACTTACAGCCCAACGAGACGCAGCAACTCCCCCCGCACAAGCCGACGAGCCCAGGCGAGCTGAGAGAAAGTGCAAGCGAACACAAGCTCGAACACTAACAGAGAATATCACATCAGACTGTTACTCATAGGAAGCGCTCAGACGGAAAGCGGAAAGAAAGTCAAAATAATTGTGAAAATCGAAGGAAGCCCTGCGAAATTGGAAGTAAGAACCTCTGGATCCTCCTATTCCACTGGTATCTTGGACACCATCAAACAACTAGCCAGATATCAAACCTAAGCAACTCCAGAGGACAGCGGCTAACACTCAAAGACAGGGAAACTCGAATCCCTGTAGTCGCATGGGACAATTACCGAGTCACTAGAAACATCCATGTTTGAAGTGCCCTACAGCTGACCCATAGTCGACGAGACCGAGCCAAGCTCCCTGGGCATTGAATGGTTACAGCCACTTGGGCATCCGGGATGAACCGGGATTAGACCGAGTGGCACAACTTGACCTCGGAGAAAACCTAATCCGGAATTCCAGGACGTTTTTGACGCGGCTCACTGGAAGTATCGGGGAAACCCTATTTCTTTTAGTCTAGATTCCCCCAGAGTAATCCCCACGGAGACTAAGGCCAGGCGAGTTCCTTTTTACCCTTAAAAGCAAAAGATTGAGGAAACGAGGCTAAATAAACTAGGAACCCAAGGGGTATTAGAACTGGTGGACCAATGCCAAAGTGGGAAACGCCTATAGTTACACCTTTATAAACCTGATCGGGCTCCATTCGAATCTGTGAGTGACTACAAAGTTTACCTCTGAACCACGCACCTGCAACAGAGCGCTATCTGGTGACAGTAGTGTCAGCACTTACTACATTCCCTGGGCAGTGGAAAACTTTTTTGCCAAACCGCATCTCGGCCACAAGCTTATCAACAGCTCCCAGTTAGACCCAAAACAGGCAGAAGCACAGACTATATTACATCACAAGGGGGGCTTCCAGATGTAACAGACTCCAATTTGGAGTGACGTGTAGCCCCAGGTGTTTTCAAGAGGCCTAATGGACGCCTCCTAAATGGCATACAAGGAGTCGTACCATCTGTGATGACGTCCTAATAATCTCAGCGAAAAATGGAAAACCTAAATAGAAAGAGTACTAACCAAATTCAGGGAAGTACTAACCAAATTCGGGAATCTGCCTAAAAGTAAAAAACAGAAAAGTGCTGGCCTAATAAAAAAGAGCGTCGAAATTCCCTGGGCTATTTAATAAGACGGAGAAGGTGAGTACGACCCCTACTGAAAGAGAAAAATTAAGCCATGTAAAGACGCAACCAGACCAAAGAAACAAAACCGAGTACAAGCATTTCTAGGGGCTGATAAAATTTTTATAATGTATTCTTCCAAATAGGCTCTACAAACAGCAGAACCATTGCACCCGTTTCTGCGACAAGAAAGCCATTTAGGACTTGGGGTTATAAGAAAAGAAAGCTTTTCCAACAAATAAAAAACGTTGCGAAACATTCGAACACCAATTCTCATTCAATTTAGCGAGACAACTACCAATTGAGAGTTGACATGCGACGCCTCAACGCATTTTGGGATCAGTGCCATCCTGGAGCCCCAACTACCTGATGGACAGAGAAGGCACCCGTCGCATACTCTATTCAAACACTCTGTCAAAAACCGAGCGATAATTACAGGACCAATTGGACAAGAGAAGGACCCTAGCAATCATCGCGTACTTTAGTGGGTAAAACGTTTCCCAACGAGTACCTATATTGGGCGGACTTTTCAACATCCAGTAACACGACAACAAACCTGCTCATTAGGATTTTGGCGGGAAACAAGCCCACCAAAATAATTCTGTTCCCATCAGAAATGACTAGGTTGGTCGGAGTTTCCTAGCAGCCTATTCCCTATACTCTATACATCAGCCAGGGAAAAACAAATTTCCATGTGGACGCTTGAGCAGAGCACCCTTGCCATCAACAGAAGACTCGGCACCCAAAAACGATGGACTGCTCTACAGATAGAGACTTGCGCCGATCTTACCCATACTCCCGCGAATGATGTCCGCCAGAGCCACGCCGCAAAAGACCCATTGACTGCCCGCGTCCTTAACTGGGGTAGGTAGAGGTTGGGCCGGAAGAACAAAAAACTTTGAGATTTTAAAACCTTTCCGGACCAGACAAACTGAACTCCCTCAATCCAAAAAGGGGTGTTTATTGTGGGGTGAGCGGGTAATTATTCCTAACA